>APFE031248214.1:0-18829 GCA_000404065.3 Pinus taeda | reverse complement strand
GGTGGATCCCACTAGCCCCACAGGGGTCTAGCAACAATCAATCACGCTGCATGCAAGTTTCTAGCTATATAATTTAAAAGTCGATCTAGGAGACCAACCTGGGATCCAACGCTTGTTTGTTGTGGGGGAAGTGTCGCTCCTATCCTCTATCTCCGGCCAGTCGCTATCCGCACATAGATACCTGCACAAGTGAAGAATAAACCACAACAAGCATAAAATCCAAAAACATACAGCTATGTACCAGTCAAGCAAGATACAATTCACATATCACCGATGTAACACATGAATGAAACCATGATGACAATCGCTTTGCATCAAATAGAAATGAGAGAAGAAATTACAACCACTTAAGGCTTGACACTGTAAAACTCCTCTAGCTGGGTGGGCAGTCAGTCCGACACGTCTTGCAAAATCACTTTCTCTCTCAACAATCCAGCAGCATAACCTTACTTTCAACTTTTAGCTCAAAAAGTATCTCTCTCGCACTAGCTTGTTTGCTCTTTTGCTTTAGCCTCCAAAAACTAGCCTGTTCATTATGGGGAGACAGGCTTTTATAGATAAAGGGAGAGGAGATATACATTGTATGTGGACACATTCTGAGTTTTGGTAATGTCTCATAATAGCCATTGCCTTGGATAGAAAAGCCGAAACCCGGATGCTTTTGTGGGCTTTTTCCTTCAGGGAACTGAGTGAGTCGCAAGGGAAAAAGCATTCTAGCATGCGCTGGCCAAAAATCATGCCTAATTTGTGTGGCGCGGGCCGTGCTCTGGGACAGAGCGCTTGGCGCGCCCTCTTTGTAAGGACTGAGCCATTGGCGCGGGGTAATACACTGTGGGCCCGCGCTAATGGGAAAAAGGCATTTTCCAAGGTTAATCTTCAGAGGGTGTCTTCAGGGTTATTGAACTTCATACTCAGGAGGCCTCAATGCAAGTGTTTTCAAGTTATGTCACTGGTCACACGTCCGTAAATGTGTCCTCCAATGTGTGACAGTGGGGGCGCGACAAGGACGGTGACCAACGGTGACAAATTACTGCGTAACAAGGATCATTCTTGTTCTTTGACATCTGGTCCTCTTTCAGTTTGGCTGGGATGGGTGTTCAATGCTCCACGCTGGTCTTATATGCCATATCCTCTCCACTGTCCTGAAATATAGGAAACTACCCTTGCTCCTCGGTCTTATGGTTTTCGGATCCACAAAAGCAGGTCTTTCATCTTTGCTTCCGAAAACGTGACAGGTGGCCATGTCCGTTGATGTGTTGTCCACTGCTTTTTAAAACAAAAAACGCATTCAGGCTGTCTTAACATATCTGAACCGTGCTTAAACTGCTCACTTTATGACAAAATTCAAATTTGGATCCAAACCATATTTCTCCATCTGTCTTAATCTGATTGATTGTTGCAGCTTCGGATGTCTCTTTGCATATATTTGTTCCTCAAAATTTTCCTGCTTCTGTTTCAAAATTGGTTGATTTGTATTGGAACCTTTAGCTTCAGCAGTTTCGTAGCGCGCTACGAAACTGCTGAGCCTTAATCATCACCTTCAGCAGTTTCATAGCGCGCTACGAAACTGCTGAGTTGTTTAAAAGACATAGTTCTCAACCCAAAAAATTTATTAATTGAACACTTTGTTGTCAAAACTTCCTTTAGATTTTCCAAAACTGAATGGACATTTTAGAATTATTCAAGAAGATGATACCAAGCAAACTCATCAAAATTCAAAACATAATATTACTTGAAATGTGATTTCATTGAGAAAGTTCCTTTAGCTGGCTTAACTGTGCCTTTAGATCTTCTATTTGTTTCTTCATAATCTTGTTCCTAGCTCTCAATTGCATATTAATCATCCTGATGAACTTTGCTTCTTTGATTGCCGGCACTGTCCAAGTATGAAATTGAGTATTACAGTCAACCACCTCTACAGCTGCATTCTCTTCCCATAAGGCTTTAATTTTGTAGTAATTAGCTTGTATGATGGCATGTCTTCTAGCAGCTTTCTTTAGTCTGGCAATCTCATGGTTAGCTGATTCCAATTTTCTTTTCAAGTCTGCTATATTTTCTTTTTTGGATGTGGCGATTGTTTTGCCTGTGTCCTTTCTTTGTTGGCGTTGTATCTCTTCCCCTGTTTCCTCTGTTCTTGGTGGTGCCTCCTGTACTTGCTGAAATCTCCTTATTATAGGTCTCCTGGGTTTGAAGACAAATTGTTCAACTTGCTCGTCAAATTTAAGCTTTTTTGAGACTTTGGTTTTCTTTGTACTCTCTTTTTCTGACTGCATCAATTCATCTTGAACTAGTAGGGACTCCTCAAAGTCAATAACCTGCAATAAATCATTTAGATTTCTCTTTGAAATTGGACTTTCTTCAACCGCTACTGCTTTACCTTTTTCTTCAGCCATCTGACTTCTTGTTTTTCTCCTTGAGACTACTTCAGTTGTGCTTGCTTCAGGTACAATCTTTTTAACATGAGCTTTTTCCTTAGTTGATTGCTGAGGTGTGTCTTGAATGATTAGTGGCTGTACTAGCTCTCTCACTTGTTTCTTTGCTTTTAATTTTGGAAATCTCTTAGCTCTTGCTTCTGTTTGGAGATCCACTATTGTGAGATCTCTTGCAGGTAGAGGACTGAGGCCAGTCTGGCTTTTGAAGCCAGCCATAAAAATAAATGAATTCCAATCTTTGCCTACCTTTTGAAGCTCATGTAAGGCCAGTAGTTTAATCATGCCATGATGAAACAGAGAAGTTTCACAAGCTTCTTTCCTCAATTGTACTTTGTCACACATCTTACTCAAACTACGGAAAAGATAAAAAGGTAGATTAATGGAAACATTCCCTGTGAAATGAAAAAGGAGCTTGAAATGGTACGAATACACCTTGTTATACCTCCCTTCGCAAGTCAAGTATTTTTGTATGCAGGTGAGTAAATGTGCATAAGACTCTTTGACATAGCTCCTGGGCACTGATTTACTTAAATCTGCATTTACAAACTCCTTCTTTAAAAATTCCTTGCAAGGATTCATGTCAAATTTGAAATTTTTGAACCAGTTCTCTTGTCCTCGTGGAATCTCTGTCACAGTGGATATCATCTCTGGCGAGACCTGCAATTCTATCATAGCTACCTTTGAATTTAAACCTGTGAAATTAAGCGCAAACTCTTTGGTTACCTGTGCATGCCCTCCTTGTAATTTCTTGCAAAAATTCCAGCACCCGACTTTTTTAAACGCCTTCTCCACCTCTTTATTCCTTAGTGCTATATCCAAGCCTTCAAGCTCGTTCCTTAGACATTTGCCGGATCTGTGTTCTTTTTTCTCCATTGATCTCTCCATGAAATCTTAAAGACTTGCAAACAAGGAATACTAGCTCTGGTTTGAACTGTAACTCAGCTTCTTTTAAAATTCTGCCTCGCTTGAATTTGCTGCCTCGCTTGATTTGTTGCCTCGCTTGATTACACTTGTATTTGAAATTGAAATCTTGTCGTTTGTAATCTTTCAAATTGCAATCTTACAGATTTGTTATTCATGCAAGGCTTACAATCATCATTAAGATTTGTGCAAGGTGGCCTTTCTTGGAAATGTTGATTCGTGCGTATCAACAAATCTAATGGTGGTGATAATGGCGATGGGTGGTGGAATGTGATAAGTGGACTGACACGAGATGACACAGCCTGTGATTCACCTAACGGATTTGACATTTCAGGAAAGATTTGCTGTGAAATGCACGAATCCCTGATTTCGCAGCGCGGTTAGTTTGAAATTTGAAAAATGCGCTGCGAAATATCCTAATAAGGTCTGTGCTGCGAAACTGCTAAACAAATAAAAGCACTGCGAAAACACTTTAAAAGTATGCATGCACTACGCAATTACCAAAAGGCTTGGTGGTGGATAACAAAATGACACATGGCTATGAAACAATGGTGAATGAAGGAGAACCAATGGTAGATAGGAATATACTTGACTCATGACCTCTTAAAACTTCAGACTTTAAGGAAAAAAAAACAATATGAAAACAACATAGACTAACACTAACCTTTGCATCGGGCTAGGATGAAAAGTTACATATATCAGATCTTTTTTTTTTAAGTGATAACAATCACTATGTTGCACTTCATCACTATGCTGCACTTTGTCACTACGTTGCACTCATCATCACTATGTTGCACTTCATCAGTGTGTTGCACTTCATCACTATGTTGAACCCATCATCACTGTGCTGCAATTCATTACTATGCTTCACTCATCATCTCTATGTTTCACTTCATCACTAAGTTGCACTTCATTACTATGTTGCACCCATCATCACTATGCTGCACTTCATCACTATGTTGCACTCATCATCACTATGCTGCACTTCATCACTGTGCTACACTTCATCACTATGTTGAACCCATCATCACTATGCTACACTTCATCATTGTGCTGCACTTCATTACTATGCTACATTTAGGGCTTGTTGGTATGATTAGAGTTTCCTTTAACTGTGATTAGAGTCCTCTCTGAAGGCTTCCTCTGGACAGCGTACAATCTCGGTGATAGGAGACCTTCATTGGCAGCGGATAAAGGCTACACTTGTCAACTAATTAGGAGAGAATAAGGTGTTGCGTAGATCCTTTAGACAGCATGAGAGGGGCATCCTTAATAGTGGATTAGAACACCTTTGAGGACTACGGCTAGGTGTCTTTTGAATAGTGTATAGTTATCTCCTTTATAACTACATATAGGTGCCTCCTTTTACTGTAGATAACACCTTATTGACTGCGCCTAGGACAGTATATTAGGGCTAAATCTTGCTATAGTTATATCTTCTTCCTTGTCTGCATTAAACCCTTTCCTAGGACTACATAGGAGAGCCTCCTTTAGAGCGGCATCGGTGCTTCTCTTCAGTGAGATAATCCTTGTAATATTCCTAAGTAACCATGACTAATTGGAATATTTGATTTTGCTCAATTTTTCCTTCTATAGTTATTTATAAATAAAAAGGTGAGGAAAGGGGGACATAACTCACTTTTTGAATAAAGTCACTCCCTAGTAGCACAACGTTGTAACTTAAAAGGAGAGCTAAGGGGGCAAAAGGGTCGAGTAGAGAAGGGGGTCCACGTAGACACTTGGAGGGAATGCGCAGATGGAGAGGGGCATGTGGCAAGAGAGAGGCTACGTTGGAGGAGGTGGGCCTTAGGGTTTTGAGAGAGGCCAATACTATAAAGGAGAGAGGAGCCTCCTCATTTTGGCATTTGATTATGTTGCATTTGAGCTAGTCACTTCGACTTAGAGCATGCTGGCTATTTAGCCTGTCTGTAGCATTATTTAGTGCATCAAGTGTCTCCGTTCGGAGATCTCACCCTTAGCCCCGGGGGACTTCGAGTGCCTGCTCGAGCAAGGTAGTTTCATCAGTCTTTTGCAGGAGGATCGATCTTTGGAGTTGAGGAAGAACTGAGCATTTTGACGACTGTGCTTTCTCAAGAGAGGAGGACGCAGTCTCTTTTGGTCGGAGCTCCAAATTGGGTTTATGTGGGGGATTTGAGCTTGGAGATTGAGTTAGGGATCAGCCCTTGCATATTAGAGGGTTTTGGCAGAGTCTCGGGCAGAGTTTTGGAGGATTCTCTTCAGTGGCAGCGCAGAGCCTTGAGGGATAGCGTAGATCCTCAAGGGGGTGATTTTCGGGGGTCAGCTATTTTAGAAAAGCTTTCTGGGCTTTTCTGGGTCTATTGAGTAGAGGCTGATTCCAAAGTTTCAGCATTTTCTAAGGAGGGGAATAGCCCCAAATCCTCACTTGATTCCAACAATAGTAGCAGCACAACGTTTCTCCAGCAGCTTGGACGCAGTTTAGAGAGAGGCCATTTTCTTACCATTCTGAGTGTATATCTTCACTTTCCTTGTGCAAGTCGAGGTGCTATCTTTCTAATCACCTCCTGTACTCTTTCCATTACTCAGTATAATAAAATGGCTTAGCATTTCTCTCTGCATTTCTTGAGTATCTACTTATATTCCATGTATACATTATTGTATGTTGCAATACTATTATTTTTATCCCTTGAGCTTCCTGAGTACTATATCACTTGTGTGTTTTTCTCCTATACTCTTAGATAGAGTCTGGAAAGGGCCAGGTAGCCTGCAGATCTCATCCTCTTTTCAAAGGCGACATATCTGGTAAATTCCCTCCCAGTGCATCTCTGGTTGGAGTTTGCTTGTGTTCGAGGGATATCCCTGAAAAGGGATATTACAGTGGTATTAGAGCATAGATCTGGCTCAGCCTATGGAGCTAGCAGTCTATGACATCGGGGGAGAAGCCCTACATCTGTTACAGAGGTAGGAAATAATGAGGTACTGAGTGTAGGTTGGAGAACACCTATGGAGAGGGAGACTGTGTTCGGGTGGTGGACACATAACAGGAGGAGCTTGTGGTGAACACAGAACAGGAGGAGCCTGTGGTGGACGCAGAGAAGGAGGATCTGATGGCAGATGAGGATGGGAAGATATTTGCAGACATGCTCCTCAAATCAGTGCAGGATCTGTCAAGGCAAATCGAGGTGATGGAGGCAGAGATTCACGACGGTGGAGGCTAGACAACGTGAAAACCCACGGGTTTTCTAGGTTGGTGAGGGATTGAATACATCCCACCATTTTCTATAGTAGGGTGGCACTCAGTGTGATACTACTCAGCAGATGGCCTCACATGCCCCTACACGCTCTTCCATGCCCACTTTCCTAGGAGCAGACACGGGAGCCAGAGCCCAGCAGGAGGCAGAGCCCAGTCATATGGGTGATTATTTTGCAGAGTACCAGGCCTATGGGTAGGAGTTCAGGGATGCTCTCTCATTCAGAGACTTTGTTCAGCTCCAGCGGGATAGTAGACCCTGCGACCATCACAGGCGATACCGACATTATCATGATGGAGACAGCCACCGCACAACTAGTAGATTCCACTTGCCTACATTTGATGGTTCATCAAACAGTTCGACAAAGTGTTGGGTGGAGAAGCTGGACATCTATTTCCAGCTTAACCAGCTATCGGAGACAGAGGCCATCAAGGTGGCGACATTACATTTGGATGGTGAGGCCCAGGACTGGTGGTTCCATGGGATGGTTACATTCGGACACTCCATAGTGACGACATATGTCGAGTTCACCAGGAGAATGATAGAGAGGTTTGACCGAAGGGATCCGGAACAACACTTTGTTGAGCAGACGAGGCCCAAACAGACGGGAGCCTAGAGACTTACATTGCAGACTTCTTGAGGGTTTCAGTGATGGTGCCATATCTATCTGTGGCACGGATGATCTACATGTTTGTTGAAGGGTTAGCAGAGCCACTTCGGGGTCTAGTAAGATCCACTAGACTAGCCACACTCCAGGATGCTATTAGCAGGACCTGGGACTTACAGGATGCCTTACCCAGGACCCAGACACCTTACCCCTAGAGACAGGCTTTCCAGCCTAAGGGGAAGGATGTGAGGATTCTGCCTCCAAAGGGGAATCCAAGACGAGCACAGATTGATGATGGTGCCAGGAGGGAGCTGAAGAAGCAGTTGTGCTTTACCTGTTAGGAGCCATGGGCGCCGGGACATAGATGTGCTGCTGGCAAAGCACATTTTATTGAGGTCTTCTCCGAGAGCAGCAGGGAAGAGGATGAGGAGGATGATGTGGAGGCAGGAGATATTCATGCCATGCGGGATCCTTTACCACCTCCACCACCAGCAGCAGGTGGTGCAGCTTTTGCACCTAGCGGAGGGGCCCTTGCAGCATTGCGAGGAGTTCCTAAGTATTTTTCGCTGCACGTACGAAGGACAGTACGTGGCCAACGAGTATCAGTTTTGGTTGACAGCGGGGCAACCCACAACTTCATCGATGCACAAATGGTTGAGCGGAGAGGTATATAGACAGAGAGCTTCGATGGAGTTCCAGTTTTGGTCCCAGGAGATCAGACCATGGTGTGTGCTCGTTGTCCCAGAGTTATCTGTGACGATGGGCACCTACTCACTGAATGACCACTTTTTCGAGGTCAATATTCCGACACTAACATGATACTGGGTGTTCAGTCTCTTATCACTGTAGGGAAGGTCACGACAGATTGGAAGGCCTTAGAGATGGAGTGGGATGACGAGAAGACAAGGAGGCATGAGAAGATATGGGGACAACACACATATCCGCCTCAGACTATTTCGGCTCGTCGGATGGAGGCAATCTTCTGGAAGGGAGACGTAGAGTGGGCAGTGGAGTTGCGTGCATCAGAGGCAGGGACTACAGGGCAGACGGTGCACCGAGAGATACAGTCCATTCTTGACCAGTATGCCACAGTGTTTGGGGAGATTCCACCGAGACAACCACCGGACCGGGGATTTGAGCACACCATTGAGCTTGAGCAGGGAATACAGGTAGTGATTACTACCCCCTATAGGCATCCCAAGGCCTATCAGGATGAGATTGAGTGGGCCATTCAGGAGTTGTTGGCTCTTGGGCACATTCGGCCGAGCACGGGTCCTTTTGCTTCTTCCGTGGTGTTGGTGAAGAATAAGGACGGCACATTGAGGATGTGCATTGACTACAGGGCCCTGAACAAGAAGACCCTAAAGGACAGGTACCCCATACCCAATATCGATGAGTTGCTGGATGAGTTGAGAGCACAGTTCTTCTCAAAGATTGATTTGAGATCTGGGTACCATCAGATTCATGTGAGGGAGCAGGACATTCCCAAGACCGCCTTCAGGTGTCATTATGGGCACTTTGAGTTTTTGGTGATGCCCTTCGGGCTAACCAACGCCCTAGCTACATTCCAGTCCTGCATGAATCACATCTTCCGCAGTCACTTAAGGAAGTTTGTGTTGGTGTTCTTTGATGATATCCTCATTTATAGCAGGACTTGGGAGGAGCATCTCCAACACATTGAGACAGTGTTATGCATCTTGGAGGAGCAGCAGTTCTATGCCAAGCTCTCCAAGTGTGAGTTTGGGTTGACGGAGATGTTGTACTTGGGACACATCATAGGGGTGGACGGAGTGAGAGTCTATGAGGAGAAGATCAGGGCCATCAGAGATTAGCCGGAGCCAAGGAACGTGACAGAACTTTGGGGATTCGTTGGAATTTGTACTTACTACTAGAATTTCGTCAAGAGTTTCTCACAGCGTACTACACCCGTAACAAATCTGACGAGGAAGGGGGCATTCAGTTGGTCGGATACAGCGCAGTGACCCTTTGACAGACTCAAGGAGGTTATGAGTAGCGGCCCAGTGCTTGCATTGCCAGATTTTTCGCAACCATTTGTTTTGGAGTGTGATGCGTCGGGAGAGGGGATCAGCGCAGTGTTGATGCAGGGAGGTCACCCTATAGCCTTTGAGAGTCGGAAGCTCCTTCCGCATGAGAGGTTGTATTATATATACGACAAGGAAATGCTGGCCATTATGCCTGCATTGGCCAAATTCCGGTAGTATTTAGTGGGTAACAAGTTCAAGGTGAGGACTGATTAGGACAACCTCAGGTTCGTTTTGGAGCAGAAACAGCTACAGGAGAGGCAACAGAAGTGGATTAGTAAGATCCAAGCGTATGACTTTAACATTGAGTATGTCAAGCGTAAGAACAACATGGTAACATATGCTCTTTCACGTAGACCAGCCACGTTGTCTCTTATGAGCTTGGACACAGACTGGAGGGCTCAACTCTTAGTAGAGTACTCCAAGGAAAAATTTGCATGTGAGGTTCTGGATGGGAAGGTGGCGGATGACAAGTACAGGGTGGTCGATGAGATCATCTACTACAAGGACCAAATATTCTTGACTGAGGGATCTCAGCTCAAGAAGAAGATACTTCTGGCATCACATGATTCACCATTGGCCGACCATCAGGGGTTTATCAAAACCTACGGGGCCATTAGAGAGAGGTTCTCATGGAAGGGCCTCAAGGAGGACGTACTCCAGCATATCCGGGAGTGTGATATTTTCTAGAGGAACAAGGGGGAGATGAGCCATCCTGCAGGATTATTGCAACCTCTTCCCATTCCGAAGGGGAAATGGGAGTGTATTTCGATGGACTTCATCACAGGGTTGCCCATGGTATGGGGCAAGGATTGTATCTTTGTCGTCCTTGATCGACTAACAAAGTACGCACATTTTTTCGCCATATTCGCACACTACACAGCAGCGTAGGTGGCCGAGTTGTTCTTTAGAGAGGTCTTCAGGCTACATGGTCTTCCTAAGACCATCACCAGTGACAGGGACAACCATTTCATGGGCGGGTTTTGGTAGGAGCTTTTCCGGTTGGTGGGGACGGAGTTGACGCCGAGTACCAATTATCACCCACAGGGGGACGGGCAGACAAAGATAGTTAACAAGTGGCTGGAGGGCTACTTGTGTAACTATGTTAGTGGGCAGCAGCGAGCATGGTTGAAGTGGCTGCATCTGGGGGAGTACTGCTACAAACTTACACATCACATATCCATTGGTATGTCACCATTCTATGCTTTGTATGGATATCATCCTTTATCTTTTTCTGACGTGATGTTTGGTGTTAGAAAGGCTCCGAGAGCCAAGATTTGGATCCAAGAGAGTCAAGATATTCTCCGAGCTCTCAAGGATAATATGGCTACAGCGCAGAACCAACAAAAGCTGTATGCTGACAGGGGTCGGGTGGAGAGACAGTTTGAGGTAGGGGACTTGGTCTACCTACGATTACAGCCATAGCGACAGTCGTCACTGAAGCAGAAGGGGGCTGCGAAGCTCAAGCCTCGCTTTTATGGGCCATACAGGGTGATACGCAAGTTTGGACAGGTTGCGAATGAGTTGGAGCTTCCCCAAGGCAGCAAGATTCATAACGTTTTTCATGTATAATTCCTGAAAAAGGCATTGGGGCAGCAGGTGACAGTGACAGATGAGCTACCACCCACGGATGATGAGGGGCATTTGGTGTTGCAGCCAAAGGCTATTCTTGATACCAGGGAGAGGCAGTTGCGGAGCAGGATGGTCCAGGAATTCTTGGTGAGGTGGAAGAATTTACCGGATAAGGATGCCACTTGGGAGAGTGAGAAAATTTTGCAGCATCCATCACTTCAGTTGCTTGAGGACAAGCAACATTTTGCCGGGGGAAACTGTAATATTCCTAATTAAACATGGCTAATTGGAATATTCGATTTTGCTCAATTTTGCTTTCTATAGTTATTTATAAATAAAAAGGTGAGGAAAGGGGGACATAACTCACTTTTTGAATAAAGTCACTCCCTAGTAGCACAATGTTATAACTTAAAAGGGGAGCCAAGGGGGCCAAAGGGCCACGTAGAGAAGGGGGCCCATGTAGACACTTGGAGGGACTGCGCAGATGGAGAGAAGCACATGGCAAGAGAGAGGCTACGTTGGACGAGGTGGGCCTTAGGGTTTTGAGAGAGGCCAATGCTATAAAGGAGAGAGGAGACTCCTCATTTTGGCATTCGATTATGTTGCATTTGAGCTAGTCACTTCGACTTAGAGCATGTTGGCTGTTTAGCCTGTCTGCAGCACTATTTAGTGCATCAAATGTCTCCATTCAGAGATCTTACCCTTAGCCCCGGGGGACTTCGAGTGCTTGCTCAGGCAAGGTAGTTTCATCAGTATTTTGCAGGAGGATCGATCTTTGGAGTTGAGAAAGAACTGAGCACTTTGATGACTGCACAGTCTCGAGAGAGGAGGACACCGTCTCTTTTGGTAGGAGCTTCGGATTGGGTTTATGTGGAGGATTTGAGCTTAGAGATTGAGCTAGGGATCACCCCTTGCATATTGAATGGTTTTGGCAGAGTCTCGAGTAGAGTTTTGGAGGATTCTATTCAGTGGTAGCGCAGAGCCTTGAGGAATAGCGTAGATCCTTAAGGGGGTGATTTTCGGGGGTCAACTATTTTAGAAAAGCTTTCTGGGCTTTTTTGGGTCTATTGAGCGGACGCTGATTCCAGATTTTCAGCATTTTCTGAGGGGAACAACCCCAAATCCTCACTTGATTCCAGCAGTAGCAGCAGCACAACAGTTCTCCGGCAGTGTGGACGTAGCTCAGAGAGAGGCCATTTCCTTACCATTCTAAGTGTATTTCTTCACTTGCCTTGTGCAAGTCGAGGTGCTATCTTTCTGATCACCTCCTGTACTCTTTCCATTACTCAGTATAATAAAATGGCTTAGCATTTCTCTCTGCATTTCTTGAGTATCTGCTTATATTCCATGTATACATTATTGTATGTTGCACTACTGTTATTTTTATCTCTTGAGCTTCCTGGCTACTATATCACTTGTGCGTTTTTCTCCTATACTCTTAGACAGAGTCTGGGAAGGGCCAGGTAGCCTCCAGATCTTGTCCTCTTTTCAGAGGCGACATATTTGGTAAACTCCCTCCTAGTCCATCTCTGGTTGGAGTTTGCTTGTGTTCGAGGGATATCCCTGAAAAGGGATATTACAATCCTCCTCCAAGGCAGCATCCATGGGGCTGGCTTCATTGACTGTAATATAGGGCAGTGTAGGCACTCCTAGAAGACCTTTTCTCCTCCTCGTCTAGGGCTTCTCCTTGACTGTAATTATGGCTCTCCATGGCAGCGGTAGGGTCTAGGCTTCTTCCCTTTACTGTGGATTAGATCATCATTAGGCCAGCGTATATCCTATGGCACTCCCTCTAGATCTCTCCTTCATCAACCCAAAACAGAATGAAGAGAGATCACAAGAGTGTATGTGTTTAAATGACTTGCAAGCCACCTCTATTTACAGTAAAACGTTGAGGACAAGTGGGGGCAATTTGGTAGTTGGTCGACCTTGACGAATTGTCACATAACACAAATAAATTCATATCTCCATGAATACATGTTGGAAGCGAATGATATTTAGATCAATCCTACACCTCTTGATGAGAGGAATCCAAGAAAAATATTAGCTACTGTGAACAAGAAGACCCACATGGAGTTCGGCCCTAGTTGCCAATTTTAACATTTTCACACACACTATCTTATGTCCCAACCATCTTTGACATTTTGATATTCTTTTTCTTTTGTTGTGGCCATATTATGTTTTTCCATTATTTTAGTTGCATCAACTTCTAGGGCAATGTTCCATAACCCCACTCATGGATGTGGATAGAAGGGTGTCATATCCTAACGTACTAATGACAAGTTGGACTCGAATAATGTAGATGGTATCAAGGGATTATATTGTGACATGGGAAGTGTTAAGTATGGTTTAAGGGAGAATGAACATGCTATTTCAATCCAGGTTTTCCAAGTAGTGTCCCCCTACAACCCTAAAGCCTTAAGGGATTTTCATCTAGAATAGAGTTAAAATTTAACCCCCTGGTAAGGTGAGAGAACAGATATATAGCAAAGATCAGTCAATCATCTAGATCACCCCTTTATCCTTATTAAATTCCTCAAACATTAAGTAAAAGCACCTAAATGCAGAATGACCAAAGTACCTGTTAAGTGTTATCCCACCATCGAAGATGAATGTTCAATTCTGTGAGATGTAGTAATTGGTGGAGATGACGGAGGAGTTGGCATGTCATTATTATCAACCTAATGTGTAGGGTTTCTAGCTGGTTGGTTGTCAAAAATAAGAGAGAAGTTTTCTCCTAAGGGGTTACCCAATTTTCTGGGTAACAATTATAAGGCTCTCAAACTGTGTATCAAGTTTGCACTGGAATGTTCCTCATGTGTACATCTATATGACACAAAAATGCTTGAAAAGGAGCCTCTTCTTGACTATTATTCCTAGGATAGTTAAAGAGTTATAATTGCATACCAGTTTAGTGTCATGAATTCTCTCATATTAGCTTGAATGACATTTGTCAATACACAAATAGAGTTTCTTGTTTGTTTTTATTTCTTTTGAACTTTCCTACAAATTAGAAATCAAAACTCCTTCCCTTTCATAGCAATGTTAGTTATAGTTTGATATGGCCCGTGGTAGCAAGTATATTCTAGAGTAAGTTATTCTTTGAATTTAGATAAAAATGATTTCATTAGCTTGTGTGTAATGGATTGGTTGTTGTTATTAGGATTGTTTGTTTTGACAATCAATTGCAGCTTTGAAAATAAAATGCCCTTCTATATTTTTATGATTGAATTTCATCTTAACAAAGCAAATTTCTCTCCATCATATTTTAGTGGAGATATGGAGTTAGCCTTCCATATTGTGTTGGTGAAATTGCCTATAGTGAAACAATCTTTTATAGGGAAGACTCCCTAGTGGTGATTAGATTCACATTGATGAGCCAGAGGACAATGTGAGGTGACAATGGTTTGTCTTCTAAGTTTACTTCGATTTTCCTTGAAAAAGGCCTTGTATATCCAACAAGACAAATCAAGTGGAAATAGACTCATAATTTTTTTTGACACTAAGAGTACCACACTCTCAACTTTTGAATGTCGCAACAGACTCCTACATCATCAACTACCATCCTTAAGCAAGAGTATGGTGCTTGTAATTTGTCTTCTTTTCTTTTTTATATTACATTTATCTATTTCATATTTCAATTTCTAGTTCTAAATTTTTGTTACAACCCCAAATCCTCACCTTAAATGACAAATCCTTATACCCAAGTGAGACTCTACGAATATTGGAGAAGGGCTACCCAATGTAACCTAAATGTCTTTTTCACTTTGTGTAAATCAATTATCCTCTGACACATGGGGGAATCCCCAAAAGCAACTAAGTCTAATGAATGATAATAATTTGAAAGGGTTTTAGACTATGGCTCTGACACATGGGGGAATCCCTAAAAGAAACTAAGTCTAATGAATGATAATAATTTGAAAGGGTTTTAGACTATGGCTAAAGCTAATGTATGATATTTTTTTATGTATATTGCATAAATTATGGAAGTAGAATCTAAAGTATGTAATTTTGTATTTTAAGGGGCTTGTTGGAAGGAAATGTTACAGTAAAACTTGGCAGCCTAGTGGAAAGCCTCACTAGGTCTATGGAAACAATGGGATCAACCACAACTATTTTTTTTTGTGGTTTTTCTCCTAATATTTTGTGAACACATATTATCCCCACATGCGAGGCCTCTCCAACAAGTCTCAAAGACTTAAGTAACCCAAGGATTCCCAAGTTAAATACCCTTTAAGTAACCTACTAAATTTGGACAACTTAGAAATGTATTCAATAAGGTAATTCTCAAGGTGAAAAAGAGATAAGGAAGCTATGGCTAAGTCTAGAGGGCTGAGGTAAGTCCTAGAGATGCTCAAATAGTTTCCAACGACATACCACCATTAATTAAAAGATTTTTGTTATAAAATAGGGTTTGAGATAATGACACTTTACATCATGCAGAGTTTATGACAACAATGATAAAGTAACCCATAAATGACAGTTATCAATAAAATAACAAATCCAAGCATATATATAAAAAAGAGAAAGGCTAAAACAAAGTTTTCAATGGCTGAATTTCACACAACAGCTAGGAAAACCTAGATATCATCCCTAAAATTATGGGTGAAAAACGCATAAAATGATGATTTTCACTTTTTCAATGTAATAGAAGCAAAGCCCTAGTATTAGGACAATAATATATAAGGTGAATTATGTTATCTAATGTATGTTTTCCAAACTGTAACTCTTTTTAACCATAAGAGGAAAAAAATAAAATAGATTTTTTAAGATCGACACGCCTAGAATAGTGTGTTTCTGAATTGTTTATATGGAGTCAAATGATAGAGGTCAAAGGTGGAAGACCTTGCGTGGGTAATATTGACAAGCATCAGTACTCGATCCATCCCATAAATAATTCTCATCTCAAAGTGGTGAACAATGTGGTTTCAAGGCCATGAAATTCCATCATCTTGTGTTGGATGTACTCATAATAGTGTTGTAGAAGTGTCAATCCCTCATGGGGCTTGAAATGTATCTAGAAAGCAACATCTAAAATACACTGTCAAAATAAAGTGAGATAACATCATAGGTTTAGAAACCATAAAGGTATTATAGTGGACCTTATCTAATGTTAAAGGCACAAGGGTACTTCACACAAGCATTGTGTTCAAATGTCTTTCTAGCCGATGATTTGTAAACAAGTTACCAAACTTATAGATGGGAGGGTTATCCAAAGGACCTATTAGGTGCTTCAAACCTAAGGGGAGGGAGGAACAATTGTTAGGATGACCTATCAATTAATAGGTGCATGTGAAGAGAGGACATGGAAGGAGATTGGATTCATGGAAGATACCGCAATCTTGGTACCAGCTTTAGGAGTTCATGTTGCCTCAATCAATTTTTCCTCATGAGAACTTCTCACTTCAAAAAATTGATTTCTTGATCTCTCTCATTGTATTTTCCAAATTACCCTCAAGCCCCTTCTTACATCCTCTTGTTAGACAACCAACGGCCTAGATTAAATCATAATCAAAGACTCAGATCATTTTGGCTTGATCTGTGTCTTTTCTAGAAGATTCAACCTTGATTAGATTAATACCCATTAATATTTTAATTTTCCTAAGTTTAGACTTAGGAACCCCATTAAAAAGATTAATTATTTTAATAAAATCACTTCGGGTGGAATTTCCCAAAGTGCTTTCTGGGTTCTTTGAAATGCATGTGCCCAAGCCTTCCTGCAAAATTTGAGGCTTAGATGACATCCGATGCTACCCCAATTCAACACTCCCACTTAGCGAGGAATGTGCTCTAGCAATACACCGCTGCTGCACACTACTCTGACTTTGAAGCATCGTCCTCTACGCTGCTGATGTCTGATATGTTGTCCACCAATTACTGCATTGCTGCTGCGATTGTATTGTTGCTTTTGACACTACCACTGCCAATGCTACATCTGTACTACAACTCCCTCTCAAATGTTGCATTTGCTATGCTGCTAGCACTGCCATTGCTAACACTGCATCCGTACTGCAACTCAGTTGCTGAGAGAAGCAACTAAAAACACCCAAAACTGAACAAGTATCCAGTGGATACACCTCGGTGTTGAAATCTTGACTGCTGCTAGTCTCATGTTGTCTTTTGAAGCCACTGCGCTGCTGAAGCTCTGCATTGTGCCTCCTCGCATTGTTGCTTCTTTACTTTGCGTTGCTCACATTCTAGCGCTACTAACCACTGCATCTATCGAATCAACACTCCTTGGCACCAACTAAAACTCCACCATCCCGCTACTACTGAATATGGGCTCCCGTAGCAAGGTGATGATCCAAGAGGTGGGCTCCTTAAGGATCCTTCCCATCTATATCTCTATCAAACTACAGTTCTAAATCACCCCTACTCCCTCCTGGAGATGTGGCTACCATCTCTGCTAAAAAAAATGTCAAATTGCTCCCTCTTTCTCCCTACTGCGTAGCTCCTAGGCTGGCTTATGCACTCCTTGATGGAGCTGGTAAGTTGCTACTCCTCTGCTACTCAGCAATTGGGAAATGCTAATTTCCTCACCAAGAAATCATTGAGGAAGTATTTCCTCACTACGCGATCTGCTTCCTCTTTCTGAAGACTTTTACGCCCAACACTCAGCTTGTAGAAAACTGCGTCCCTCTAGCTCTGCGTGGCTCTGCGTAGCTCTCTCTACCTCGGCAAATTCTCAATTTGGCAGTCTTACCTCTCTTTCGGCTCACTCAGAGAGAGACACCCAAGAAAATACAACCCTCGTGGCTAAAACTACGTAATCCCTTAGGGGATTTGAACTATTGCTTGCTGTAGCAAGTTGCCCCTTGCTTCAGTGCTAGATCTGCTCTTCCCTGTCTCACATCAACAACTCTGATCCCATGTGAAAATTCCTAGATCTAACAATCTCAAGAAACCTACTGCAACTAGCTGAATCTACTTCACCTAGATTGTAAGTTAAGTTACAAATTTATTTCAAATTTCTTCATGAAATATCGAAGAAAATTACTTAAGCAACCTACACCAATTAAATATGATTCTAAAACATAGAAACTGAGCAAGGAAAATAGAAACACATAGGACACAGTTATTTTTGGACAATAGTCCTAAGAAAAACCCAATGCGGGAAAACCAGTGCAGCAACTCTGAGGGTTTATTATTATTAAGCAGTAGTTCTGAATGCAACTTTTGATTCCCTTTCGGCAATCTAGTTATAGAGAAAAAGACACTGGCATAAAACTTAGTGAGATTACTTCACTTCACCTAGCAAATCCCTCTGATATGGAAACTGAACTGACTATCCTTGACTACAACTGCGTTGCCCCTGCAAAGTAATTGTGAGGGCCTGCATGGAGCTCTCTGAGGCTCTACGTCAACCCTATGTTGGGTCTCACTGCCTCCTAGAGCTTTTACATCAACCTTCTTGGTTGGTCTGGCTGTTCCTTGGTAAGTTTCAGATTTCTGCAGGAGGACAACTCTTCCTCTGTGCTGGCCCTTCTGGCACTGCGTGGGCCCTTCTGGCCCAGCGTCATTCCTCCCTAGGTCTGCGCTGCCTCCACTAGTGTAACTCTACCTCTCTACTGAGTATTTAGGCCGAAGAAGATCCTCCAACCCAACTATCCCTGCCCCTCTGCTTCAAGAGATCTCCTTAATCGATTTTTCCTCCTGAGAACTTCTCATTTCAGAAAATCGATTTCTTGATCTCTTTCGGTGTATTTTCCAAATGACCCTTAAGCCCCTTCTTATATCTTCATATTGGACAACCAACGACCTAGATTAAATCATAATCAAAGGCTCATATCGTTTTGGCTTGATCTGTGTCTTTTTTTAGAAGATTCAACCTTAATTAGATTAATACCCATTAATATTTTAATTTTCCTAAGTTTAGACTTAGGAACCCAATTAAAAATATTATTTATTTTAATAAATTCACTTTTGAGTGGAATTTCCCAAAACACTTTCTGGGTTCTTTGGAATGCATGTGCCCAAGCCTTCCGGCAAAATTTGAGGCTTAAAGCGCATCCGATGCTACCCCAC
>APFE031248211.1:181746-199777 GCA_000404065.3 Pinus taeda | reverse complement strand
TTGAGTTAACTTTCCACCATTTACACATCACCAATGCAATAAAAAGCACAATTTAAATAACAAAAAAAATGTGAAAAAAATATTCACCAAATTCTAACCCAAAACACCCAAAAAAATATATAATAATTAAAAAAAATCTTAATACAATATTATAAACCCAAAATCTTAGGATAGGACACATCCTTGGCAAAAGCGATATCTTTCACCATCTCACATTCTAAGCCCGTATCAAGTTTAATGGGTAACCCATGCACAATCCAAGTGCCCTATGGGTTTTTCAGAGTGTTGAATCCACATATACAGTCAAAAAATGAGTTTAAATAACACAAATCAAGAGTTCAACTCAAATTTTTCTACCATATTCTAGCATCGGAAAGTCCAAAAAGTCGCACTAAAGACAACTCTGTAAACAAATTACAGTATGAATAAAAGAGAATAAAGTAGAATAAATTAAATAAGAAGGTATAAAATAAAATAATTTAGATTAAGAAAATTAGATTTTATTAGAAAAAGAAACAGAGAAAATAATTAAAATATTATTAAAGGTTGGACTATATTAAAAAAATCAAAGAATGAAATAATTTTAATAATAAAGAAAAGAGAGAGTTGAGGGGTAATGAAAGGAATGGACAAGATGAGGATTTGGTAGAGGGTAAAGGGGGGGGGAGGAGTACCGGTTCCAAAAATCAGGGTTAGGGGGTTAAGGTTTGTGGGGGGGAATGGATAGTGGGCTCCCAGGAATGACTTAATTTATATCCATCTTCCTGATTAAAGTTGTTAGCTTGTTTTTTTATTTTTAGAGCTTTCCTACTGATATAGTCCAAGTGGAACCAATATTTTAGTTTTATCAAAACAAAATAAATATTTAGTTTTGTGGGAGTGTTCATCTAAGGAAGATTTGGCGATTTCGTGATTTGGTTTATGGTAGGGGTCATCCATGTGCTCTTTAAGTCAAGATTTGAAGGATCTCATAGTTTGTCCTATGTAAGACATATCACATAAACAAGGGATCTCATAGACTTTGGAGTCAAGCATGGAGTCATTGTTGTCTTTGGTTGACCTGAAGAGTTGGCTAAGGGTTGTCTGGGATTTGAACAAGGTTTTGATATTCCTTTTTGAAATGATTTTGGAAATATGATCAGTAACCCCTTAAATGTAGGGACAAGATATTTTGGCTAAGGGATGATTTATGGAAGGGTTATTTGGCTTAGGGTGGAGGGTGGAATGGAATTCCTTATTAGTTTGGGATAAGGAGTAACCATTGACTTTAAGAGCTTTGGTGAGATGGGATTTTTCATTGGAAAAATATTAAGAGGAAGAAATATGAATGACAAGAATAACAAGGGTTTTAAGTGGGATATCATGTCGATGGATTTCATTATAGGCCTATTGAGAGTACAGGATAAAGACCGCATCTTTGTGGTGGTTGACTAGTTGAACTATTTTGTGCAATTTTTCACTATTCCCTCATAAAGTAAGGAAATATAGGCAGTAGAATTATTTCCAGAGAGGTGTTTAGGCTCCATGGGTTTCCTAAAACACATTGCTAATGATTGGGATGGTATATTTCTTAATGCATTTTGGGAGGAGATATTTATATTGGTTGGCACAGAGCTAACTTCGAGCACCAACTATCTGTTGAAGAATGTAACTAGTGTCAGTCTCCATAATTATATTTGAGTCATGATGTAATGTAATTATCAAAAGAAAGAAAAATATTTTTATTATTATTGAAAATTTGACTTATTAAAGCATGGGTTTCATGCTTGGGTCAATTATTTATAGGTCATAGCCTCCATTGCAGGCTTCTAGGGTTTATGTAAAGTGTCCTTGTCCATATCATAATGTAAAAGACCCTTATTGGGCTTCTCTTGTTAAGAAAGAAATTTATTTTATTGTATTTTAGGTCTTTTAGGCCTCCTGCACCAAGTCAGCCTCAAAGAAGGACAAGTCGGCCTAACTAAGGGGTAGAAACACTTATATAAAGGCAAGTTGAAATTTTGAAAGAAAACAAAATTCGGATTTTAGAAGTGTGGGCAGACCGAGAAATGCAGGCAGGCTGAAAAGTGTAGGAAAACCGAGAAGTGCAAGTAGACCGAGAAATGTATGAAAATCGAAAAGTGCAGGAAGGTTGAAAAATATTTAGAAGTGCAGGAAGGTTTGAAATTCTAAAGAAGATGGGACCAAAATTTTTGTGTTGTTACAGGGCTATAGTTGTTGAACAAAAGGATAATATTGAAAGTTGTTGTATCATCTTGGAAGGTTGTCTTGGTGGAGGAGGAAGGTTTTTTGGTCTAAGGTCTTGGTCTATCTCATTTTGAATCTACTAAAGGAAGAGTTTTTGACTAGGTTTTCCCCAATATAGGAGTTTTAGCCCTAGTTAAGTGGCTACATCTGGTGTCCCTGATCTTTGTGTTTTGGTTTTGGTAAGTGCTTAATGAACAAAGATAAAGAGAACACAAGAAAGTTAATAATAATATAAAGACATCACAAGTAATTACCAACATAAAAAAATATTTTGCCTTTCTAATTTTCTAACATGGTATCAGAGCTAAGGTGAAGAAGAAGGAAAAAGACAACTTAAAGATCTATTGAAGAAAAAGGAAATTGAATGATGGTCATCTTAAGGAAAAAATATTATATAAAAAGAGAAGTCTACTATCTACAGGAACTATGTCAAACTAAATGAAGGGATAAAACAAACTAGAGTGAGCCTCCAACTATGGGCTTGGAAAAAAGATAATAGATTTCATCCTTGAAAAGAACAAAGTTTTGGATTTAGTTCAAGGAAAAATCAAGAAGCCTACAGATGAAGAAGAGAAACCAAAATCTTGGCCATCAACCTAATAGCGGATGGAGTAAAGGAAAACCTCATTCCATACATATCCAACATAAATTTCACTCAAGAAATGTATGAGGTTGTTTGACACCTAATCCTCGATGGTTTAGTGTGGAAGCCGAATAGACAAAAGGAGTCTAAGAGACGTTGGGATGTAGAACCCAACGGTCACAATATGTACTGTAAATGTATATCACTTGTTAATAAAAATTGATTCTCATGTTTTATCTTTCAGATTATTCTTGTAGCCCATGTGTGTTTAACATGGTATTAGAGCATGTGTATTCCTTCCCTACATAATTTCTTTGAGCCATTTGTTTTATGGTATTTATGTGCAGGTCCTATTTTTAGTATTCCTACCTTTATAACTCCATTTTCTACCTATTTTCCTGTTCTGCCATATTTCAGAATCAACACCCCTGACCTGTTATTTCTCCAGTGCCATTTTTATTCACCTGCCTTCTAAAAATTCTCCTTGCTCAGACCTGCAATCTTTGCCCTAGCAAGAACGCATCTCTGACTGTAACGTATTCCTAATTATGACCTCTGCGCATTCCTGAATTTGTAATGCTGGTCTGTTGATTTGAATCCTGGTGTTAGAGGATTTCATGTATAACTGCCACAATACGCTTCTCCATTTCCGCCAAAGCTAGATCTAGATGTCTAGCATCTAAATAAGGTGATAAGTACGGTTGTTCCATCCAACTCCTTGTCCATTCCATTATAGTTTGTTCAATCCTCGACTAGAGACAACTTGCATTATAGTTTGCCCTTCTGGTATTTCAAAGCAGCCTTGAAGCACTTCTTTCTTCGAGTTTTTCTGACCTCTTCCTAAGTTGTAAATGTAATTCTATAAATTGACTCTAACAGTGTGCTTCTTCTTTATCTCTTCGTCCTCCCTTCTGAATCTCTCGGCATCACTTGTCATTTTCTTGATCTCCTCTTTGCTCAGTCGACCACCATTGTTCGTTATGGTAATAAAATTGCTTACCCCACTTCCTTTGTCCCGGGCTGACACCTTCAAAATTCCATCCGCGTCCAATTCAAAGACAACTGCAAGACTTGGAACTCCACAATGGGTCGCTGGAATTCAACTCAAGTGAAATTCACCCAGCAGATTGCTATCCACAACCATTGCTCTTGGAATGAGAGTATTTCTGGGAACGACTATAGAGTATTTCAATATATGATGGGAGGCTATCCAAGGTTTGTCCCTCTTCTAGAATTTGGAATGTTGGCTGCGTCGAAATAATTATGTGTTGGCTGCATTGTAATGACTGTGAGACCGTGTGCTCGGAGGTCTACGTCTAAATGGTATGCTGCAATGACGATGCGTTGTATGTCTTGAAACTCTGTTGGTGGCGCTGCCCAGGCGACTGAAATTTGATGTAGTGTGTATCCTGGATTCATGGTATGCATCATGGCCACCCACCTATCACACGTATATCTCTAGTCAGTTTATTTTGTTTCCTTGTTTATTTCAGCATTTATTATTTTTAGCAGTTTTTCGGGTCTTGAACTTACGGAGCAGTTTTGAAACCCTAAACGACGTTTCTTTGAGGTCCCCTTCAGGCCCATATTCATAAGCAAGGGCCTTTGGTAAAACCTATATTACTCAGAGATACCTTTCCAATAAGGTATTTTACGCGCCAAATAAAGATAATATGACCAAGTTATGACATGCGGAAGTTGGCTGCCCAACTAACCCCAACGAGGCCCACAAACTCTTAGCATTACATCTCCTAGGGTTATGGTTTTGGTTGTTTAGGGTTCTCATATTTTTCAATAATAAATAGACCCTTGAGCCTCATTGTAACACAATTTAGAGGCATGTAGCCACCACATCTCTTCTCAGAGATAAGCTACCATTGCCCGAGCTAGTATTATTTACATTCTATTTGTAAGCATATTTTAGTATTTGATATTAATGAAATGAAGTGTTATTTCTGCTTCATATTTGTATTTATGGTTATATCTGTAATTTATTGCTTTCTTGTGTAAATTATGATCATCTATAGCTCTTAAATTATTTGATTGAGAGAAAGTGTGAAAGTATTTCCTGTTCCAAATTTTCTTCCAAATTTCATTTCCTCCCTAAAGCCACCTCCACCATAATTTAGCTCCCATTGCCTTATTCGGTATCTCTAGGTCTCTCAAGCCCAAACACCCGACCAACCTAGGGATGTAGAGTTTTTCAGAAGTGACCAATGACCACTTTCTTTCCTAGCTCCTCTTGAGAGAAAATATATTTATAGGGAAATGATGCATTTGAAAATTAATTTGGGGATTCGTAAGACTCATAGTTGGTCAAATGGAAGAGCTTTAAGGATGGACTTAAGAAGGACCAAATGAATAACCAAGTTAAGAGACTTGAACACCTAGCTTTCAAGTATATTGGAGAGCTTTTGAGGTATGTCTTGTTTGCAGGTTGATCTCAAAGTGTTCTCCATCAATGGGGCTCTGAGGTACTTAGCAGTGAATTTACCCATTTGGAAATATATAAGGCATGCCATATGTCTTTGAATAATAACATTAGTATTAAATAAATATATTTTCAATTTTTCAATTTTTATCACCATACTTGAAGCCTCAATGAAGTCATTGAGAATGGTTTTCAAATCCATACTCTCCCCCACTATTGTCATTATGAAGAGAATAATATCATCAATGATTTTTTTATGAGTGATAGGCAGATCATTACCATATAAGTGAGGTCCTTGAATAGTATCCTTTAGCCCTACTACTTTGATATATCTTCCCAATTTCTTTGCTTCCAATATAAACACAAAGGGGGGTATAGGATCACCCTGTCAAAGACCTCTAGAAGGATTAAAAGTCATTATTGGGGATCCATTCCAAAGAATGGAGAAAAAAGGAGTAGAAACTATGGACTTAATCCATGCAATCCACTGATTTGAAAACCTAAAGGCTTGAAGGGTTTGGATTAGATAATCCCAATTGAACTAGTCGTAATATTTTGATAGGTATAGCTTTATCAACATTCTGACTTGCTTAGATCTTTTTAGGCAGTGGATAACCTCATGAGCTACCACTATCCCATCCATAATTTTGCACCCTTCGACAAAACTAGTCTTCTTTGGTGAAATGATATTATTCAACAGAGGTTTAAGATGATTGACAATGATAATTGATATGATCTTATAAACAACATTACAAAGGGAAATTGGTATTAAATCACTAGCATTATCCACTCCTCTATATTTTGGAATTAATGTAATAAAAGTATCATTAAGACTAGGCCATGCCATTTGTGACTGGTGAGATTCTACCACTAGAGCATGAACCTCTAGGCCTACGAAACACCAACAAGCTTGAAAGAAGTCCGTAATGAAGTTGTTGAGACCTGGAGCTTTATTATTTTGCATCACCATAACTATGTCTTCCACTTCTATGAACAAGAATTCTTGCATAATTACCTCATTCTAGGTCGAATGGATTAAATTGGGTATATACAAAGTAATTCATTGGATAGCAGTTGAAATGTTGGGTGTGGAATCTATAAGTAGGGAGTGATAATAGGAGAAAAGTTCCTGCTACAACTCTGTATGTTGCACCAAGTGTTTTCCATCCTTAGAGGAGAGGAAACATATATTGTTGTTATGGTGGTGTCCAATCATTACCATATGGAAGAATTTCAAATTTCGTTCGCCTTTTCTCATCCATCGCATGTGAGATTTGTGTTTCCAGAGGGTATCCTCCTTCTTTCACCACTCTATTTTATCAATCAAATTCCTTCTTCCATTATCATGGCATTCATGTGTCCATCTAGAATAATCTATTGTTGTCACTGTTGCATACGCGTCTCTAGGACTTGTTTTTATTTGAAGATATGGTCAAATTCCTTTCTATTCCATTCTTTGAGCTTAAGTTCGAAAGTATGCATGTGATTTCTTCCTTGGACCTAAAATTCCTCCCACCAACCTTTGGCTTTGGTCATGAAATTAAGATAGCCAAAATCTTTCAAATCTGAAGGGCATATTATGAGGAGTTGCTTTCAAGTCTAGCTCTAAGTAGATTGGTCGATGGTTTGAGGCAATGCTTGCCAAAATAACGACATCAACAAAAATATCTCTTTACAATAAGGATTTTGATACTACAAATTGACCTAATCTACTACCCACCTTATGTTTCCCTCCTCTGCGGTTATTGCAAGTATAGGCCTTGTTGATGCTGTTTAAGTTGGCCACTTGAATTTTTCCTAGTCATGACATTTATGTAGGAGTTGTTCCTCGTCCACTCCCACATGAGCACTCATAGATGAGATCAGACTTAGTAGTAGTGATAGTGTCCAAATCGGATATGCCTCCTTGTTGAGTTGTGCGAATCTTTGAAGGTGAGAAGGGTTTGCAAAAAAAATCTTGCTAAATGAAACCCTTAATCTATCGTTCTATTAAAAATTGTATTTTTAAATTATAAGTAAATTTAATATATTTAAAAGATGTTATTAGTTTTTATTAAAATTTACGATTATAATCATTGTTTTGTAGTTGATTGTTGACTTTTTATTAGTTATGTTCTAATTATAAATATTTATTTATTATTAATGTAAATTGTTATATAAATATATATATTTTCAATATATTAAAATTTTAGTTTTTTACAGAGATGGCTTAGGGTTCGTTGGAGCTCCCGCGCGTTCGCTGACTGGCTCTGCGCCCCCCAGACCCCTGCCTGGCAGCTCCGCTGCTAGGTCTGCTTCCTCTGTGCCCCTCCTGGGCTTCTCTCCGCCTTCCATTTCCCCTCGGGCCTCCTGCCCGACCCCAGCTCTGGGGCTCTTCCCTGCACCCTCCGTTTTCTTCCTGGATCGTTTGTGTTCTGGCTCTCCTTCGCTCCAATGGCTGGGATTGATCCCCCGTCCCCAGACTTGGAAGACTATGAGAAACTGTTCGCATCTATTATCCCTGAGAATGCAGCAACAAGAATCCGTCCATCCGCGACAAAGTTTGTCAAGAAACTTGATGAAATACCTGAAGTTTCCCTCACCCCTACCCCCGAGGAAGGAAACAATCACTTTAGCCGAAAGAGACCTCATAGGCCAGTTCACTGGCCTCTGGCCTTCACCCAGATCAGTTCAAAAATGGGTGGAACGCAACTGGAATGCAATTATACAAGGAAAAATAGTAATCAGATTCTGTGGAAGGGGATTTTACACCTTTCTGTTCGAATCAAAAGAGGACAGGAACCTTATCTTTAGAAATGGCCTCTATTTTATGGATTCAAGAGGCCTCTACCTGAATAGATGGTCTCCTGATTTCGATCCGGAAATGGACATCCCAAACGCAGTTCCGGTTTGGGTCCGCCTACCCCATCTGCCACTCCACTGCTGGGGAGATGAATCAGTAAAGGCCATTGGGAACGCAGTAAGCAAATACATTGATAGATTTGAGCCAAAGGAGAATATGCACACTTATGCAGGGATATGCATTGAAGTCGATCTCGGGAAAGGCCTGCCAGAAGCCATCAAGATCAAGGTAGATCAATGGACACACATACAACAGCTAGACTATGAGCAGCTACCCTTTAAATGCAAGGTATATCACGAATATGGACATTTCGCAAATAGATGTAGCAAGTTGAAAACAAATGAGTCTAATGGAAATGCTGAAATCTCTGAAGGCTCTTGGGAACAAGTTAAAAAGAAAAAATCTAACCCCTCTCAAGGTCCTAGCTCCAAGCCTCTCGCAGAAAATCATATTTCTCCTCCTCCCCCTTCCAGTTCAGCCCCTCCCTTCCCCTCATCCTCCAAACCTTTTGAATCTCTGTTAGCTGAAGATCCCATATCCCCCCCCTCATCTCCCCGAGACACTGCCCTCGCAGTCATCACCTCCCTCTCGCTACCCCCGTCCTCTCCCCCCCCAACCATTGACCGAATCCTCACCATAAACAAATTGAAAGAAGCTAGCCTCCCCTCTGACCCTCCGAGAAAAGCAGGCAGGAAGTCAAACAAAGAAATTAGAGATGAAACAACAGCGAAAGAAATGGCCACTAGAACTCAGTAACCAATGGACACATACCTAGAAAAGCAAAAAGGAAGTGGGAAAAGACAAAGGAGAGGAGCGAGACTCACTCAAAAAGTGGTAAATGATGATTTTGGTCTCTTGGAATTGCAGGAGGATGGGCTCCTCCTTAAAAGAAAATGCAGTCTAGGATTTAATCAATCAGGAGCAGCCAGACCTTCTCCTCATCCAGGAGACCAAAAAATATGAACAAGACTTCCAAAATCATATCAAAAGATACAAAAGCTTCACAGGTACAACAATCGGTGCAGCAGGTGCCTCAGGAGGTATAGGAACTTTATGGAACAGGAACCAATGGGACCTTACCAATCAAAACTCTTGCAATTGGTGGGTAAGAACAGATCTTAAAAACAAAGTCTCAAAAGAAGACTACAATATCTACAACATCTACGACCCGAATCACTACAGGGACCAAGCCCTTTGCTGGGATTCAATATCTTCATATTTACAGTTGGCTCAAGATAGGAACATTTTCTTGGGAGGAGATCTGAACCTAATAAGGAATGCTGATGAAAAAATAGGCAGGAACCTCCTCGCGGACCCTTCAAGAGATTCTCTGGAAACAATAATCCAGACCCATAATCTTATTGACATTCCTCCTCATAACGGGAAATTTACGTGGAGCAACAAAAGAATTGGCATCCACAACATTAAAGAGAGATTAGATAGAATCCTTGTACATGAAAGAATAGTCGCAGGCTTTTCCTCAATCAAAAACAAAATTATCCAAGCCTTTGCCTCAGACCATAAGCCCGTGGTCATGACTCTGACAAGGGAAGAAATCTGGGGCCTCTCCCCTTCAAATACAATAAATCCTGGGACTCTAAAGAAGACTTCCGCAAACTTATTCAAGACCAGTGGGCTAAGGAAGTCATTGGCTCGCCCCACTACATATGGGAAACTAAATTAAAGTCTCTTAGAACAGCCATAAAATAGTGGGCAAGAGCCAACGCAGCAATGGAAAATAAAAAAAGAGTGGATCTTCATAAGCAGTTGGAACAGTGGAACCAGGAAAAAGAGAACATCCAATACACAAAGGAAGACCAAACTCAAGAAAACGAAATGTACAGGGAACTTTACAGACAAAATAGAGTGGAGGAAGAAGAACAACGACAAAAATCAAGGTGTCTCTGGCTCAGGGCTAGAGATAAAAACACCTCCTTCTTCCACAACAACTTAAAGCTAAGACGTGCCGGAAACCAAATCGACAAAATATTGGCAGAGGGGAAAGAGATCAGCGATCAAGAAGGAATCAAAGAGGCAGCAATCAAACATTTTCAATCTCTATTATCAGCAGGCCCTCAGTCTTCGGACAACACAGATTTCCTTAGACCAATCGAGAGTAAAATTTTTGATCTGCAAAATAGAGAATTGGACTAGGATGTTTCAGAGGAGGAAATCAGGTTGGCGGCCTTCAACATGCAGTCGGACAAGGCCCCGGCACTCGACAGGTTCACTATCGCCTTCTACAGAAATCATTGGGACACAATAAAAAAAGATTATGTAAGGATGGTAAAAAATGTTTTCAAAAAACACAAGATGGGGGAAAATACTAAATTCTCACACCTTTCCCTCATCCCCAAGGACCTTAATCCCCTCTCCTTTGACCGTTTTAGGCCTATTTCTCTTTGCAATGTCTCTTACAAGATAGTCACTAAAATCCTAGCCAATGGGCTTAAAAAGCTCCTTCCCTACCTCATTTCAGAGAACCAAGGTGGATTTGTCCCCCATAGACAAATCACGGAAAATGTCATTTTGATACAAGAAGCAATTCACAGTAGCATCAACAGGAAAGAAAGAGGCATGATCATCAAATTAGATATGGCAAATGCCTTTGACAGGGTTGACCACCACTTCCTGACAGAAGTCCTCAGAAAATTCAGGATCTCCAACAAATTCATAAGCATCATCTGGAGTGCATCTCTAACCCCTGGACCACCCCCCTGATCAATGGTCGATCGAGCAGCTACTTCAGAAGCTCTAGGGGGCTGAGGCAAGGTTGCCCTCTCTCTCCTTTCTTATACATCATAATGGCAGAAACCTTGAGCATCCATTTGGAAAAACTTCGCAAGCAAAAGGAGATCATAGGGATCAGTATAGAAAGAGGGACTAAAGAAATCAATCATTCGCTCTTTGCAGATGACACCCTTCTAATCGGGGGAGCCTCGGGTTTGATGGCAAAAAGATTCAAGAAAACTCTGGATTCATTCCTAGCAGCTTCAGGGGGAAAGCTAAACAATAAAAAAATGTAAGATATACACCTGGAATGCCTCTTTTCAAATCATGCAAAGAATCTCCTCGATCTTGGACATCCAGTGCAAAGAAATTGGAACTACTTCTCTTATTTGGGTCTGCCCTTAGCAAAAGAAATAGTTAAGTCCGAAATTTGGGTAAAGCACATAGAAAAAATGAGAGAATCCTTCAAAGTTGGGGGTTGTCTTGGCTAAATTTGGCTGGCAGAACTACCCTCATCAAGGCTATTCTTTCCACCCTTCCCATCTACTGATATGCAGTAACCTTGGCTCTTACCAGCACCCACAAGCATATGGAACTAATTATGAGAAGCTTCCTCTGGCAGGGAGGGAAGCAAGATTCAAAAAAATTCAGCCTTGTCAGATGGGACCAAGTTATCCTTCCATTTGAAAAAGGAGGCCTAGCCATCAAAATTCCAAGTCTCTCCAATAGAGCTATGGGATTCAAACTGATCTAGAGAATGCTTATAGGAAAAGGCTCCTGGTGGGTGGAGGTTATCAAAAGAAAGTATCTCAACGGTTCGAATTCTAATGTCCTCTCTGAAACAATTGTTGAAAGACCGTGTACTCCTGTATGGAATCTCATCAAAAAATTCCTCTCTCAATTCAGAACCACATCTCAAATGTTCCTGGCAATGGAAAGGAAATAAATATCTGGTCAGATAGAATCATGGGAGCAAAGCCAAGGAACCTACTCCAGAACTTTAGACCCATGCAAACTTGGATGGAAGCAAAAAACTTGAACTCTCTATATGACATTTCCCTATGGGATCATAATAGTTGGCATGATTGGAAGGGCCTCTCTCTCCCAAATGATCTCAGGGATCTTTAGACCGACCTTAAGACCTCTCTCTTAGGATCTGCCCCCACAAACAAAGTGGCTGATGACAGGTACATATGGGACCCTAGCGGAGGAAACTTCACAGTCAAAGAGCGGTATAAACTTCTTCAGGAAAACATAGCAACATGCAAATGGAACCTCTATACTACAGTGTGGAAATCTGAGTTCTTGCCAAAGATCAAGTTCTTTAACTGGACCCTTCTTAAAGGCAAGATTCTCATTGCCGAGAACCTCAAAAAAAGAGGTATACTTGGCCCCTCAATCTGCTGCCTATGTCGTGCTGAGGAGGAAAGTAGCCAACACCTCTTTTTTGACTGCCCTTTTTCCCAAAGCTGCTGGAACCAACTTATCAACCCTCTGAATATAGGGGAGACCTTTGAACAGCTTCCCTTTTTACAAAAAATTTGGGAGAAATGCTATCTTTATCCTAAGAAAAACAAGACCCCTATCATTCGCCTGTGGAAATGAATCCCCTCAACTCTCAGCTGGCAAATCTGGCTCACCTGGAACAACTGTATTTTCAACAACCAGAAGCCCAATCCAGCTCGCACCTTGGCAAAAACTATGGCTCTTATCTCGGATACAATAAGCGCCAACTCTGTCTCTCAACCAAATCGATCCAGTTGGCACAAAGTTGAGAATGATTGGTTCAACAAATTCAGTCTTAGTTATGACAAGAACGAGAAATCCCACTTCAAAGAAGACAAGAGAAGGAATAACTGGAAACTTAGAGGCACCAAGGAGGAAATAAGCCAATGGACTCTAGCTCAAAATCGAATCACTCTCTAGTTTGATGGAGCCTCTAAAAATAACCTGGGGAAAGCTAGGGCAGGGGGAATTATAAAGGATTAGCATGGCAAAGCTCTTATAACTTACGAATGGGGCCTGGGTCAAATGTCAAACAACATGGCCAAGGCTTACAACCTTCTCTTAGGCACAAACATTCTGAAACAGATGAGAATTCAAAACCCAATCATCCTGGGAGATTCGGCAATTGTAATCGCAGCTATGGCTAGAGGGGGAGAGTTCAAAAAAGCGGCTCTCAGCAATCTCAAACTAAGGATCATGGATAACATCAGTCATTTGGGGGACACCACCTTCAAACACGTCCTGAGGGACAACAATACAGAAGCTGACTCTTTCAACACCAGGGCAACCAACAAACATACTGGACAAGTCAGAGAAAATGACACCACCTATGACAAGCCAATCCTGTAGCTGGTTTCTCCATCCTCCAAAATCTCTGAATATCGGTCACCTCAGTAATCATACTATTCCTCTTGTTCACTTTCCTAAGCTTATCAAGTCGCCTGTAACCTTCATCCTCTCTGACATCGACCCCCTCATCACCTTGAAGGACGCAAAAGATATCTCTGTTGCCAAAACGAACAGGTATGGGCCCAAGATTTCTCAGAATCCTAGTGACATCTCCAAGCAGAAGTTAGGCGTATGTCGCATCAAAATTTTCACTGACTGCAAAAAAAATCCAAGGCCCGATCTCAAGATCAGCCAAATCCTTGCATATCTCTCGACAGACCCGACTGATCAGCCTCTCATCCTGCTATATATGCTTCAGAGATCCCCATTCTTCACTCAACTCAGAGCTTCAACTCCTCAAGTTCAAAAGAGCAAAGGATCGACTCACTTCAGAAAGTCTCTGGAGCTTCTCAGTACCAGAGGTCGCATTTCATCCAGCTTTGACAGGAGGCTGCCTTCAACCATTTACAGTGGTAATTTTTGTGTTCTTCAGGTCTTGTTATTTTTTTCTGCTAACCAGAGCACTGTTTGCTTGAATCAGCGCCCTCTCTCTTCAGCATTCTCCTGCCCTCCGGTTGTATCCGCCCCGCTGCTCATCATCCCTCTTTTCACTTCCCACATCGCAGTCTTCGATCCTTCCCAGAACTGAGCCCTCTGCCAGTTCTCTCTTTTATCTTTTCCCCTTCCCCCTCCTTCCTTCTGCTCCCCCTGTTTCTCCCCTCTACATCATTTCCTCAAAGCTCCCCCCAAGAGAGGTCCCGAAATGGCCGAGAATCCTGAAGACCGTGACCCAGCTGTGAACCCCCTGGAGCATGTTATCACCAACAGTAGCTGCACCTTGTGCAAAGCTCACTGTTTCATGATAGCAAGATTCGTAAAGCACTTCAACGAACTCAAGGAGGAATTTCAAGCTGATAGCAAATCAGAAAGAAAAAAACTGGAGAAGAAGAAAGCAGAGATCGAAGGTCTCAAGGAAAAATGCAACCATATGGAGGAAGTAATTAACCACATCAAATCAATAACTCAGAGCATGCAAGCAGAGGCCTCGACAAGGGCCAACGCAAGAAAGGAACCTCAACTCGATGATTCTGTTAACCAACAGTAGTAACTTGAACTATGTCTTGTAAATTTTGTATTCTAGTAGGCTTGTTTGTACAGCAATATAGCCGTTATCTTTTTCAAACTGCTTTCCACAAGTTCATCAGCAAGGATCAAGGGTCTGCGCACCCATTTTGCATCCTCCCCTCTCTACTTCCCCTATCATATGTAAAAGGACTTGTTCCATGAAGTTTTTATAATACATAAGTAACCGATCGTGTTAAAAAAAGAATTAGTTTTTTACTATTTCAAGAAAAGGAGCTAAATCCTTATTGTAAATTAACAATTATTAAATTGAAAATAGAAAAAAAATACAAGTAGAAAAATAGAAAAAGCCAAAATTAATAGGGAATAAAATAAAAATAAGAATTATAAATTAAAAACAATCCAATAACTAATGAACACAGTTTTTCAATTGTTTTCCTTTTTCATTATTGAAACTCATGATTTTAGCCCACGTGGTGTATAATAGATGGTGATAGGGTGTATTGCCAAGGCATTCTGTGATGCGAAGGTCACTGGGTCTAAACTTCGTGGGAAAAAATCCAACCATGTTAAGGGTTGGTGTGGCACATGTAGGGTGTGATCCTCGGTTTATTTTGATGGCTTAAATGCCCTTGAGTCACGGTTTCTCAAGCCAAAGATTAAGCGTGCAATCATATTAAAATTCACACATCTTAGCAAAACAAAAACTCTTCATCTTATAAAAATATTAGTAAGAGAGATAAAATTACATAGGTTATAATTTCTTACTAGTTGCAAAATATATCAAATGGAACACTCACTCGGAGTACTTATCAAAAAGAGCTCTTTCCACGGGGAAAGGCTATACATTTTTTGAAGGATGGTAGGGTACCACTCTGAGAGAAAGAGGGAGACTTCCTCTTATCTCAAATATTTACTTTGTCATTGACATGAGTGATTCTATGACACAGGAAGAAATCGATTACATCTCAAACCTTAATGAGTTTTTTAAGTTACTATTTAGTGATATAAGTTAGACTCATGGAATTTCATTGTATTGGCATTACTAGTTTGTTTTGATTTTTTGGATAGTTTTTCTTTGGTATTCTGCCTTTGTAGACCATTAGTAAATCTTTGCTTCTTTGTAAAGATGTATGCAACTTTTGCTTCAATAATAAGGTACATAAATTTACACGGGAAAAAATTAATGGGTGAAGATGATAATAATATATTTCATTAAAAAGATTCAAATCTTCTTTAAAGTTTCAAATCCTTCTTTATAAGTTATACATTGAAATAATCATACATATAACATATACATATACATATACATATACATATACATATACATATACATATACATATACATATACATATACATATATATATATTGTGTGTGTGTGTGTATTTAATCCTATGTTGCAGGAAATGTTGGGCCAAAGGCCATTCTTGGGCAGAAATGCGTTTGGTATAGCCTAGAAACATGTTTCAAGTTGTACTGCCATGTTTCACATGGGGGAAACCTGGCCCAATATGGTCTGAAATGTGTTTCTAGGTCGTACAACCACATTTCAACTTTTCAGTGGTGTTCTTTTCATTTATTAATTTTTTATTTTTATTTCTATCCCTGCTAGTTTAGGAGTGATAGAGGGAGATATTGAAGATTAGAAACACAATTTTTTGAGTGGGGAAACCTAATGTTCAAGCCTATGGCCCTAGTGTTGATATGCAGTTCATGGTAATGTTATATTCTTAAAGTGAAAGTGACATTCTCCTTTATCTTTCATTTTCATCATTTTACTTAAATTTTTAACATTACCATGAAATGACTTAGGATGTTTGAGAGTGGTTTCACCCTCATTGGATTTCATATGGATAAAGTAGAATTTTAGATCTCACTCAAAATCCAACGGGCTTATCATTTATTCAAGATTTCAGGATTGGGGGGATTGCAATGTTTCCATTGGATTTTGTCATGTTCTAGGGTATGGAACTTGTATTTAATCAACAACACCAAGCCCTCGATGTAGGGGAGACTCCCAATCAATCACAAGACAAGAAAATAGAAATTTCTAGTGGCAAGAAGGTCAAGCAGTAGATAGTAGATTTACTTGTCTTTTCTAGTTTCCAATACTTTTTATAATTATTGACTCTTTCATATTTATTATGGTATCTTTTCTAAACAATACCAACCTTCACCTTACATCTCGTAGGGGTCTAGAATATAGTAGTGGTCCTTCAAAAGAATGGGATGTGGATCCAGAAAGACCTGATTTGGAGTTCTCTCTTGGTGCCCTGAATATTTAGGATGGAGAGCCTAGAAGTGGAATTGGCCAATCATCTTCTTCAGTTCCACCATCCACTATTGAGCATGTTTATGCTTCTATTTTTGACAAGGATGAGGGTTTAAGGCGATTAGTCTTTAGTCTTTACAGTACTTTCAACCTCATTATCTTTATTGTACTTGCAGTCTCATATATATAATAAAGGTTGATTTTGAAATTTGGATATATAATAAAAGTTAATTTTGGATATTGTTATTTTCATTATGTGATCATTCATGAGTAAATGTGATGTAGATTTAGAGACTTATAGTTTATGGATTGACATTGGACAATTTAATCAGTATGATAAATTATAATGTATCATGTATGCTTTATTGATTCACATATTTTCTTATCTATAATATATATATATATATATAATTATATATAATATATTATTATATATCATGTTCCCCATTTCAAATTTTGGGAGGTTCACTCATTTCTCTGCAACCTTAGATTTAATCTATAATTGACTATTTATTATATAATTTCTTCCTTCTTCATACAAAAATTAAATGAGGACTAATTATTTCTATCAATGATTAATATAAATTGTAAAAACCTTAATAATTAGTATTATCAATTTTCTATAATTTTCTTATTAATTTTGATTATTCATATATATTTCATAATTTCACCAAATATTAAATAAAACTAAAAACATTTAAATTATTATATCTTATTTTATTAATAATTATAAATTTAATAAAATTTTTATTAAAGTCTAATTTGTAATTATAATTAAAAAAAAATTTTAAGATTTTTTTTAAATTTTTCTAAATCTTAATAATAAAGTTTTGATTTTTTCAATTTTATTTATTATTTTTATTAAATTAAATTTTTATAACAAAAAAATGTTAAATGGTATGATTAACTTAACATTAACCATCTAAATTGTAATGTTACATAAAATACCCAAGAATTAATCAACTTTTATTTGTGGAAGTACATGCTAGTGACTCCATAAGAATTAAGCAACTTTAAATGACCCCAATTTTAAAGCCATCTTACATGCAAAATTAGGATCTTGTACAATTCCATCTTTTTTAGTGTTACAAATCAAACCACCTTTAACTTTTCTTCTAATTAGATTTGTGCGGTTTTGTTTTCTAATTAGATTTGTGCGGTTTTGTTTGACACACACATTCTTTCGTGAAAAGGAATTTTTGTGACAAAACGCACACTCGCCACAAAAATCTCTATATTTTTTTAGAGAATTTGCGAAATCACATGAATAATCTTTTGTCAAGGGTTCATCGTCAGGACAAGTTGAAGAAACAGATTCGGTCGAGCAAGTTAAATAGTCTGAGCAGAGATTCCAGCAACTAACAAGAAAACGACTAATTTTTGACTTGAGGCCTAGGTCAAATTTTTATAAATTAATTAATATTATTATTACTTTTACAATTATTATT
>APFE031248211.1:131826-181207 GCA_000404065.3 Pinus taeda | reverse complement strand
GGACTCTCTTCTATTAGTCTCATAAATTTTATCTTTAAAGTTGCATGGCTTGAAGTCGATCATTTAGAGATTAGTTATAACACGATGAAATCGCAATCCTACAAAATCAGAGATTAGTTATAACACTGAGAGCCGACTGCGAGTCGATGGAATCGCAATCGTACAAAATCAGGGATTAGTTATAACACTGAGTCGACTGCGAGTCGATGGAATGGCAATCGTACAAAATCAGAGATTAGTTATAACACTGAGTCGACTGCGAGTCGATGGAATCGCAATCGTACAAAATTAGAGATTAGTTATAACACTGAGAGTCGAGTGCGAGTCGATGGAATCGCAATCATACAAAATCAGAGATTAGTTATAACACTGACAGTCGACTGCGATCGCAATCGTACAAAATCAGAGATTATTTATAACACTGAGAATCGTTACTAAATCAGAGATTATTTACAACACTGAGAGTCGACTGCGAGTCCCGTCGTTACAAAATCAGAGATTATTTACAACACTGAGAGTCGACTGCGAGTCGATGGAATCTCAATCATACAAAATCAGAGATTATTTATAACACTGAGAGTCGACTGCGAGAGTCCATGGAATCGATTGCCATTTCATGGACTCGCAGTCGGCTCTCAGTGTTATAACTAATCTCTGATTTTGTACGATTGCGATTCCATCGACTAGCAATCCACTCTCAGTGTTATAGATAAAACTGTTAGACAGCATACACCTATATCCTTTCAAGGGGACACGCTACCGACAAAATCTACGTGTGTCATCGGCTAATGGAGTTATGGATATGTTCCCATTAATGTAAAAAATCACATTCAAAACGATATGCGTGTGGCACTGGCCAATGAGATTTATATAAGTACATTTCAATTCATAATTTCTCAGCCTTCCAGAAACAGAAACCATGGCGTCCATCTCGCTTGTTCTCTTATTGACCGCGTTTGTTCTCTTATCGGCCGTGGCTTGCTCCTTCGCTGATGCAAGTTCGGTTGATGGAATAGATCGTAGTTCTCCAACGGGGTGAGTTTTTTGTTTGTTTTTCCCTTTTGAGTTTTTGTTTGTTTTTCCCTTTGAATTGCAACACAGCCTATATGGATGAATTAATGGTTTTGATATTTTGTTTGGTTGATAGAATCGGTGGCAGACCTCCCATGGGGTGAGTTTTTTTGTTTGTTTTTCCCTTCGAGTTTTTTGTTTGTTTTTCCCTTGAATTGCAACAGAGCCTATATGGATGAATTAATGGTTTTGCTATTTTCACTTGGATTCCAGGTGGAACTCTTGGAATAAATTTGGTTGCGATATTAATGAGAAAGTTATCAAGGAAACTGGTATAGCTAACTACATTTATAGAAATCAATTATTCTCATAGAAATCAATTAAGATCTGTATTGAGGGTTGCTGTTGTTTTTGTTGCAGCTGATGCGTTGATCTCAACTGGCTTTAACAAACTGGGCTATAAATATGTCAATATAGGTGAATATTCTCTGCTCTGAAACAAATATATCGATCTTTGAAGTTATAATTATATGATAGCTTATATGTGCGTATTTTTGGTGATGAATTCTGGATTTTGGGTTAATCAGACGACTGTTGGGCCGAGTACCAGCGAGATCAAGATGTAAGTGCTCTACAGAACGAGTTTTTTACTTTTAGCTGTAAATCTGTATATGTGTTGATCTTTGTAAGTTAATTTATTATGTGTTGCTGGTCCGTGTTTATGATTAATATGCAGGGAAGATTAGTAGCAAATGCTACAACTTTCCCATCGGGTATCAAAGCCCTTGCTGATTATATACACAGCAAGGGTCTCAAACTCGGGATATATTCAGATGCAGGGTATGTTATACAGAAACTGTACACTAGTTTTCACATTATTCGCTTTGGCAGCTTTGTTTCTGAGCTGTTGTGTTGTTTCCAGCTTCTTTACCTGCTCAAAAAGACAACCAGGTTCCTTGGGACATGAGGAAATTGATGCAGAGACATTTGCGGACTGGGTACATACGTCCAACTCCTATTCAATTTCATAGCGGTTTACACTGTAATTTTGAATAGAATAAAATGTATGCACACTGATTCTTATTTCATTTCATGACAGGGCGTGGATTACTTAAAATATGACAATTGCTACACTGATGGCAGCAAACCCGAACTCCGGCACGTTTTATATTATCCAATAGAATCGATTATTTTACTGAGTCAAATTGATTCATCACTACAAATGAGAAGTTAATTTCGCTCTTAAGTATTGGACGACTAACTCTCTGTATTACAGGTACCCAAAGATGAGAGATGCGCTTTTGAAAACAGGGCGTCCAATATTTTACTCACTGTGTGAATGGTAGGTTTTGATTTGAGAATAAATTCTGTTAAATAAATTTTAAAGTTTTATGAAATCTAAAATTTCTCTTTTCGTTCATGATTACGTATTTATATCATCCTATATCAAAATGCGGTTTTTGTTGTTACAGGGGAGTAGATGATCCTTCTACGTGGGGAACCAAAGTTGGAAACAGTTGGAGAACAACACCAGATATTAACAACACTTGGGCTAGGTGATAGACTTAACATTCACTCTAGTTTCATGCATTTTTATCTCTCTATCAGCTGATCCAAAATAGGCAGACAATTTCTATCAAAATTACTCTTATGTTTAACTAATAGTTCATCTTCTGCAGCATACTTAACAGAGCAGATCTGAACAGTAAATGGGCAGAGTATGCAGGACCAGGTGGATGGAATGGTAAGGAACTATTGCAATAGCTATGACAAAGGCTTGAAACTAATCAGTATATATCATTTTACCTTTTAATCAATGTTATTCCAAATGATCAATGTGATTCATCGGGCTTATTCTGTATTAGATCCGGACATGTTGGAAGTTGGAAATGGCAATGCAAGTACAGAGGAGTACAGGGCCCATTTCAGCTTGTGGGCTCTAATGAAGGTACTCAATCATATCAAGTTCTGTATTCATGGCGATGGTGGTGATGATGGCATCGGACTTTAGATGTTTCATTTAACTAGACTGAATTAAATCCTCTTTTTTCATTGAACCATGGATGGTTATGTGCAGGCACCATTGTTGGTAGGTTGTGACGTGAGGTCAATGACAGTGGCGACCGTGAAGATTTTGACCAATGCAGAGGTCATTGCTGTCAATCAAGGTGAGAGATCTACTGGGATTTATAACAATCGTGAATCATATCCTTCATTCAAGGAGTGACCCAAATATTTAAGTTTGGATTATTTTTGCCAAGGTTAGTAGGGATATAAGGCTTAAGCTTAGTTTGCTGACACTTCATCCTTTTGTATTTGTCACTATTATTTGCAGATCGATTGGGAATACAAGGTAAAAAGGTCTACAAACACGGCGATCTAGAGGTATTGATGGCAGATGAGATATTGTTCGTTATCACTGAATGTCATGTGTTTTTAGGTAATTTGTTCATGTTATATACTGATTGTAAAATAATGTTCGTTTGCAGGTGTGGGCAGGCCCTCTATCAGATAATCGTATCGTGGTAATCCTGTTCAACAGAATGAAATCGAGAGCTGCAATTACAGCCAAATGGGAAGATGTTGGCCTGAATCCTTCTGAGGAAGTCCAAGTCAGAAATTTATGGAAGGTGATTTACACAGTAGAGACATCTTTATAGTTACATAGATATGCTAATTTTGATTACTAATGATGTCAATGTTAATTTGCAGCATAAAAATCTGAGGAACCGTAGAGGCAGCCTAACATCATCGGTGAAACCGCACGCTGTCAAAATGTTTACTTTCACTAGAATTCAGAAGTAGATCTCTATGCAGGTGGATTCGTGGTTTTTAAACCCAATAAGTTGGAAAAAATCCATTTGGTCTATGGTCAAATGGTTTAAGCTTCAAAATAAGGACGTCATTCTTCAAGTTATGTCCAAAAGATGTTCATTTAGTAATAACAGTTGTGTTATCCCTTTTATTACCAGAAGAGTCTTCCCATATGTTCAATGGATGAGATTTCAGTGGATGTTCCCATATGTTCAATGGATGAGATTTCTGTGGATGTTCCATGGATGAAATTTGGATAGTTTTTTTGATTGTGGAGATATTTTATAAATTCAATAATTGTGCTATTAAAACATCCATTTCGTGATATTGTAAATTCTCATTCATAATATATGATATGATGTTATTCAATCAATGTGCTGTTAAAACATTTATAAACTCTCATTCATAAGTATATAATGTCATTCTAAAATGTTACTCTTATGTATTTTATTTATTTATTTTTAAAATAAATTATTATTTTTTTAAAGGAAAAAATCGTCAAAACTTTCATTCACGGTGAAAATTACATTCGATCTATGCAACAAGTAGCACACAAAAAACCAGCCAAAATGACTCTGCCAGATCATAGTCTATAAAAACTAAACAGACAGCGTATAAACACAAGAAAATGCAGTAACCACAGACAGTTCATAAACATTACATCCTCCAGATTTATCAAGAATTAAATGAACAAAAAATAACTGTTTGAAAGTATTGACTCTGTCCACAAGAAACTCCATCTACCGTTGATTTGACCATAAAAATAAATACATCTATATGGATCACGGGACCCGAAATTGACTGATAGCAAAAACAGCTGTAACAGAAGTTGTTGTAACAGAAGCTGTCGTGAAAGATAAAAACATAGCCTGTTAATCTGCTTGATGCCCTTCAGTGAAGGGCTGATTATAGAAACCATTTTCTTGATCCTGAATTCCAGGTGCCACGAAGCCAGATCTTCTGAAACACCTGCTTTAAAAAGTGCATCACCTACATTAAAAAATGCATCGGTTTTTCTATTTCTTTCGCTGTAAATATGAGCAACAAATATCTGGGGAAAAATTAGTTTTAATATGTTAATCTCTTTTGGGATACGACATAGAGTCTAGATATGACATCGAGAAAAGTTGTTGAACCAATTAACCAGAGTCTTTGAATCTCCTAAAATCTAAATGCTACAAATCGCTTATTCCACTGCAGATTCAAATTTAATGCTACAAATCGCTGGTTCCACGGCACGGCAAAATAACATGAGAATTTCAAACTCATAATTTCTGCATATTTGTTTGACCCTGAACCCAGGCTGAATTTCGTCTTGAAAGAGTGGCTATGGGATAAATGAAGGACAGCACGCGCACAGGAGGCCTCTGATGGAGAGGCTCCGTCAAAGTATGCCCATGGGATAGAGAAATCGATTGCTTCTTCTGCAGTGAATTTGAAGAGACTTGAAATATTATAATTTTTTTTTTTTAATTTGAATTTGTGAGCATGGTGAACTAAAGTTTTTTATGTGGTAAATTTATAATGACCTGAAATATTATTAATATAGATTTGTTTAAATATAAATTTATTTTTTTTAAGTGTAATTTTTTAATGAGTTGATTATTAATTAAATTTCTTAGAGAGATTTAATTTCTTCACTGTAATTTTTTAATGAAAATATTATTTTAAATATTTTTTATAGTTATTTCATTTTTTTATTTTTTTTTTTTTTAATTTTATTTGAGCGATTTAAGAAAATTTCAACTTTAATAATAGACAACACCTTTACATATCATAGTGGGTTATAAATAAATCTTTCAACTCAATTAATTTTATTTATAAATTTGAATTTTAATTATTATAAACCTATATTTATTACTAATTTATTTTGTAATTAGATAAATTCAAATTTAAAAATTATTTATATTTAAACTTTATGAAACACTTTGATGTATAATCAACTTTCTTTCTCTAAACAAATTTGCATAATTATTAATGTATCATTGTTTTTGTTTTATGAAAGCAAGTTTAGATGGCCCAGCATATTCGACTTGTGTTTTCCCAAACGGGCATATCAGATTGACTTTACAGGAAGGAAGCCTTTGGAAGTATATACTCAGAGATGCACCAGACTTCCAAACTGCTGTAGCAAAAGGACAGATGAGAAAAAGATGGTATACTGCTTCATCTTCATTTCTAGATGGAGGACCGTGGGACACCAACTTGGACAAATAATACCATACCGAGCCCGATAATAATAACTAGCATTTGCACCTGATGTTGCAAAGGAAACGCCGTAAGGCATAGAGTGTGGAAGAATAGAGACATGTGAATGGGCATTGTTGAAAGCAAAGGTGGATGATAAAGAGTTGCAATTGAAATTGTTAGTTATGTGTATGTTTAATATAGATATTTTATAAATAATAGTGTGTAGAAGAATAGTGACATGTGAATGGACATTCTTGAACACAAGGGTGGATGATATTGAGTTACACTTGAAACTATTAGTTATGTGTGTTTTGAATATGGATAAGTAATAGTAGTGTGTGGAAGAATAGCAACATGTGAATGGACATTCTTGAAAGCAAGTGTGGATGATAATGAGTTATAGTTAATGTCATATAGACGTTATCCATTATTCATGTAGTAGTTGTTGTTTATGTGAACATATTTTTGTACATTATTTTAAGTTTTTTTTTTGTATTTGGAGATTTTGTTTTTCCATATGTTACATATTTAAGAATGAATTGTCACTTTTAAAGAGGGCACACAAGGTTGCTAGCTGTCACAAACCATCGTGAGAGTAAAAATTAAATGTCCTTTTCCTACTACATGGTTCTATCAACTAGGTGTTTCGAAAAATACAAGTGAAAGCCATCAAACTCCTTGCTGAAATCAAACTCTTGGTGAAATTTTCGTAAATATAAGGATGCACAAATCCCTTAACTTGCCAAAACTCTATTAAAATGACATTCTTCACTACTAACTTCATATGAGATGTCATGAACTTTCTTTTGACAATGGGCCACAATATCATAGCGCAATGCAAGTTCAGCGCAAACCCTGACCACAACCCCTGCTGCCTCTTCTTCTTATCCTGCGAAAATCCGTGCAAATTCGAAACACAGAGAGCGCTAATCAGCGCAGATGCCATTTATTCCCACAGACCGCGGATTGAGCAGCCTTCAAAACCCCAAATCCCTGGCAGAAGTTATGATCCAGTTCAGGCAGATAGCTTTTTTTTTTTTTTTTTTTTTTATCTCGGAGGGTAATCCAGAATGAAACTGTGGTAAAGGGGCTGAAACTGAAAGATTTGAACAAAAGGAAACAACTAAATATTCAGAAGCCATAGAGGATAAAATTTTCCCCAGAGTTTCGATGGAGCCTGTTTCAGAGGTTGGTCAGGCAGTAGGGGAAGCAAGAGCATAGAAGACGAAAAGGGTATAGGCAAAACTTGCAACTGTTTCAAATATGGTGAACAGTTGCAACCATTCAACTACCTTCCCTTCCCTTCCCTTGATCGAATGATTAACAATCTTGTAATCGTCTAACACATAATCTGACGGTACACAGGTATGACAGGTGGATTTTAGGAAAGTTCATTTCAGAGGGAAACGCCTTACGGCGTAATTATATTATTTATTTTTTTTAATTAAAAAAATATTTTTTATTATAAAAGTAAATTGAATTTATACCAAAAAAATGGTTGATTATCAATTTTATTGAACCACAATGTTATAATACATGTTATATATTTTTATGTTTGTGTTATTATGATGGTTGTCAACTTAATTTTTTTTACTAAGGAATTGTTGAAAAATGTAATTAGTTTTGGTCTTTATAATTGTTATTGTACCTATTTTAATGTGTTCTATGTACCAAATAATTGTTGAAGAATGTAATTAGTTTTGGTCTTCATAATTGTTATTGTACTCATTTCAATATGTGTCTTATGTAACAAACAAGAAAAGAAAAGAAAAAATATTATTTCAAAAGTATGAGTTTCATGTCATTATTGATGGATTTAAAAATACGCTCTTCATGTTTCTAGGGTTGGTTGGATCTTAAGATTTATTGTGATGAGTCAAAGGAGTCAACATCATGTTTATAAGACCCTTCCGGGTGAAATGTAATTGGAAAAAAAATTCTTTCCCAGTCTAGAAAGTCTTGGAAACACTAAAGGTACAAGTCGGCCAAAAGGAGAGAATTTTACCCCTTGGAAAGGCAATATAAAGGAGTAATTCGACCTCATTTGGGATTCACTCTCATCCACAACTTTGATCCTATAAGTAGAAGTTTGATCTTTAGCTAGGAAGTAAGAGAAAATAAGAGTGAAGGTCTAGGAGGCAAGAAGAATCCAAGAAGGAAGCAAAATATCTATTTTTGGGCTCTATCTCTCTCACACGTGTGAAGTTTTAGGGTTTTTGGTGTTGCAAAAGGAGGCAAAAATTGTAGATCAGAGTAGCAGTAGGATGAAGTGTAGTATCTTGTAGCTAGGAGGAGGAATACTCTATCTTGACCTTATTGACCTTAGGAGGAGCTGACTTTCTCTAGAAAGGTCTTAAGAGGAAGCTAGATTACTGTTTTTGTAGCAGCTACAAGGCCGAAATTTTAGGGTCAAAGTTGTAGGATGAATTGCAGTATTGAAGTTGGCATGTCAAAGTTGCAGTATGTAGCTAGTTGGTGCAGAATTTCGGGAAGGACTTGTTGAAGGGCTGACTTGTTTTTGGAGGAGGACTTGGTCTAGGGTTTGGGTCTTTGTTGTATGATCTGAAGCAAATTCTATACAAAGAGGAGTTTGGTTTTCCCCTTGGAGGGGATTTTCCCTAGATGAGAGCTTAATTTTTGTCCCCTATTGTTGCTATTTCTGTTCTTGATATTTGTTTGGTGAAAATACCTAACTAAAGAACAAAAGAGGAATAATTAGGTTCACAAGAAATTATTAAGGTAAAGGAAAATTAGGTAATAAGTTGTCACATTACATTTTCAATATGGAATCAGAGCTAAGGTGAACAAGAAGGCAACTAGAAGGATCACCTTGTGGATGCAAGAAGGGTTTGCCAAGGGAAAAAGGAAGACTTATTGACCTAAAACAAAGATCATCAGAGTTAAACTTGAAGAAGGTTGTTCTCCCTTGAGAAAGGGATATAGTTGAAGTCTCATTAATAGACCTCTTTGGAGAAAGCACCAAAGGATCTTGGGAGTTGTTGTTGGAGGAATCCTAAGAAACATCTTTCAAGGACATTATTGAAATCTCTTCAAAAATCTTGAAAGCATGGAGAAGGTTGAAGCCATCATCATGGAAAAGGAGGATCTTGGTTTTCAAGTAAGTATCATATTATTATTCAATGTCTACATCTACAACTACAAGTCATATGGGTTCTTTCTGTAAGGATAGCAATAAGCTCGTTGGAGCATCAAATTACCTAGAATGGAAGAAAATGATTGACCTAATACTCACAGAACATGGTGTAATGGAATATTTTATTAGGGAAATTACTGGACCTAGCAAAGACAAGACTAAAGGAAAAACCAATTACAAGAAAGGGGAAGTAAGGGCATAGAGGATCATAGTTGAATCTATTAAGGATCCTCTTATTCCATTCATTGCAAATTTGAAGACTTCCAAGGCTATGTATGACAAGCTAGCGAACTTATACTTTGTGAGTTGTTCAAGACAAAAGATGTCTTTGTAGAATAAGCTAATATAGAATGAAGAAATCAAAGGAAGAGGACATGACATATTTTCTCATAAATTTATCAATTAAGTGACCATCTGCAGGGGCTTGGAGAATCAATTTCTGATTCGGAAATGACCATATGTGTATTGTATGCATTACCACCATGTTGACGGTGTTGGACCCGCCAACAAAGGGAATCTCCCCAATGTGAAGTCCCAACTAAACCTCACGCCATTTGGTGTATGAGTCCCATTTGGTATGAAGGCCCGATTTCCATATACTTAAAGATCTGACTTGTTTCTAGTTTTAAACACATGAGAGTGCTATACTGGTATCTTCAAGCAACAAGGTACATGTGCTTGGTGAGTGTGTAATGTAAGTGTGTCAAGATTCTCTTACTACAAAGGGGGATAGTAAAGTGAACCTATAAATGAGAGGTAGTAGTACCACCCAAGAAGAGACACACATGAACCATAAAGGTCTGTCCAACATCCAATGAAATATTCCACAGTGGATGCGATAGTCGTTAAAACCAAGGTGAAGGGGACAACACGTACACCACCCAGTGGAGTAGTCCACACAGATGTGATGGTCGTTATAACCAGAAAACAAAGATGGTCTGTCGAGTATCTCGCGTAGTAGTCCACAATGATGTGACATCGGTGATGGCCAATACACAAATGTAGTATGTATAGTATCCCACAGAGTAGTTCACAGGGATGAGACAACGATGATAAGTAATACAACACATCTTCAACAATGTAAGTACTAAAATAGCTAAAGTAGTTCAACTATCTTAGTACAGGTTAAGCAAACATGCATTACAAATGTTTAAAGTGAAGTCTTACAAACATCTACAAAACATGCGTGAAAACATGCTTGCCTTAACAGGCTTTTGAATTAATAAAAATTCCAAAGACATATCTATACACCATACATCACTAGTCTTAATAGTGGGACATTGGAGCCACTCATCGCTCCTCAAAGAATATACTACAAACACTCAAGGCTATGTGGGAGGAGCTAAGGTGAAAAAGTCCTTGCTCATATAATGGGAGGGGTGGATATAGCCAAGGGTGATGCTTGACCCTTGTGGCTGTTGGACTACCTTCATGACCATTCAACTTCCAATGACTTTTTAACTGACATGACTCTTCAACTTCTTGTGTGCTTCCATTGGAATTCACTTTACATTACATTTAGTTATAACAGATATAGCCCATAGTGGTGATGTGGCCAAGACAACTCATGACATAACTCGACATGGCATTGCTGACATGTACTGGCTAACAATGGTGTTCATGTCAAGCTACGACATTTTTGAGTGATGAATGTACTCTTGGTGTGCTTTATCTTCTTCTCTGCATGGAATAGTGTTGTAGGGTCTTCAATGGTCTTGGTCTTGCTTGATGGTCCCATTCATGTGTTCCTTTTGCTTGTTTCTTGATATGCTTGGTATGTACGTCCAGCTGCAAGGAAGACTTCTAGCATGTACACTTCTTCTTCATCTCATTCATTGTCTTGCCATGATCTATTAGTGTACCTATTCCTGCAATTCAATCATGATGATACGACATCAAATCCAAAACCTCCTAGTCTAACATGATGCATTGTGCTCATGTTTTGAGTGATAGGGAGGGAGGACAACTCACTAACACAAAACAAAGTGCAACTCAGGCTAGAATGAGGAACTCTGGGAGGAAAACCTGCACTATTGAGAAAAACCGCGCAGTGACCATTGGGAGACATAATTGCCCAGTGAAGGGCATCAGTGGTAACTGCAAGGTGGGAGGATGAGGGGGGCAGTTCTATGCAATTCCTAAAGGGAAGACAAGGCAGGGTTGCAAGGGACCTGCTGGACAGTTCTGCGCAATTTCTTAGAGCAGTGCAAGACAGTTAACAGAGGGTCAACTAGGCATGTCTGTGCCATTTTAGAGAATAGCGTAAAGCAAGACAATATAGGACCTACTAAACATGACTGTGCAATTTTCAAGAGCAAGGCATGACAAGGCTACAAGTGACCTGCTGGGCATGACTACACAATTTTGGAGAATAGTGCAAGACAGGTAGTAGAGGGCCTGCTCGACATGTCTGCGCAGTTTCTTAAGGTAGCGCAGAGAAAGAAAGTGGAGGACTAGATGGGCATGTTTACACAGTTTAGGAGGACAGTGCAGACCCGAGTCTCAAAGTAGTGTAGGCTTCCGGTGGAAAAGAGGGAGTCATGATGACTGTGCTTGAGAAATTCATAGTTCAGTTTGGACATGGAGGTAGTCTTCTACACAGTTCTCAGAGACAGATAGGTTGCTCACTTCTGGGATTGCATAGTGTAGTTGACTTGGAGGACAACCTCAAGCACTATGCAGTTTCGGGCATCAGAGCAGGGTCATTGAGGGCTGAGACTATGCAGTGCAGCTTAGTCAGGGTCTGGTGGAAGATGGTTGTCTGGTCGGACAAATGTTTAGGAAAATGGACAAGTGTTGAATGCAAGTGAACTTGTGCAGACTTGACATTGTGATCACACACTTAGCAAACTTCGACAATGAGACAACATAGCCCACCTTGAAAACAAGACAAAACATGCCCTCGATGAGACTCTCTTAGGGCTGAGAATGACAAGCACAACACTTGAGATAGTCCTTCGAATGACCATGACCACACTTGTGCGACAATTCTTACAACCTTGTGTGTGAGTACGACGAATGTTTACATAGTGAAGAGAACCCAAACACACAAAGACAAACCTTCAAAATCACCAGAATCGCAAGCTTGACAAAGTAATTAATATGCCAAAAGATGACTACTGGTCAAACAAGCAAAAGGGGTGAAAAGACTTCATAAGAGCTCATGAGGTCAGCTCAAGTGTTTGCCACCATCAAAGGAAAAACCAAGGAAGGGTTTGAAATTTGGATGCAAACCAAAATTTTGGAGGATGTTGTAGCTGCTACAACACTTGGCGACACACTGGTTGAATATCAACTTCTCTGTTTTTGTTCATTTATAGTGCAGGGCCTTGGCCTTTCGGGGAGTATTGATTCTTTGTGTGGATCGCTTTGGCTTCCCCACTTACCTCGTGGATGGAAACGGTTCACCTTGTACCAACTTAGTTGAAAACAACACAAAATTCAATGAGATCAAAATGTTTGAAATCACGAAGGTAATTTGGCTCATGAGCTTAAGATTTTTAAAGTATAGTCTTTTGTCTCTGATGTTGCTTTGCTGCCAGCAGGCCTAGACAGTACCCTGATGAAGTCATGCAAGAACAAAAGCATTGCTCCACTGCTAGTGAGCCTAGATAGTACCTTGGTGGAGTTTTCTACTTCAACTCTCTGTCCAGGAACCCTTTCTCTTCTTTCGCCTTAATTAGTTTTTTTTGAAAGAGAACTGTGCATAGGAACTTATTTATTTTTGGGGCAGAAGAGGGATCCTAACTTATTGATAGCAAGAGAGGTTGTTCCTTCAAAGAATCATATAAATATCTCTGATTTAGGTTTTCTCGTTTAGATTTTCTCCTTCTCTGTTTCTACTAGCTACTAGTTGGATAAGCTTGAATACACCAAAGCAGAAAATTGAGTATAGGCATGAGGTTTCCCAGATTGGACACAGGTTCATGGTTTGACCAGAATTTTTCTTACAGATGGATTGTATTTTTAATTAAGACTTCATTGGCCAGAAGTTACAACCAAGCACAAAGAAGACAAACAAAATACTAGTCAAGAACTGCAGTGTCACAAGACTCTTTGAACTTCAGCCACATACCCATTCAGAAACCAAAACACAGTTCAGGCACAACACTTATTCATTTAGTGAAAACAAAAGGAAAACTCAACATGAAAGGAATAACAAGATAAGAGGAAATGCATACACAACAAGGAAACAAAGCCAGAAGATAATAAATAAAATTGATGAAAGAAACATGATGTAAAATAAGAAAACCATGACAAACTACGAGTGCAATATGAGTTCAAGAAAAGGAAAATTGAGATGAAACTAATCCTACTCCTATCATAACAGCCAAATGGTCAGGGTTACGTGAAATGAAATTTCCAGTGAAGCCACCCTAGTTGCTCCAAACTTGTATCCACAAAGATATAAGCGATTAAAACAGATAAAACGTAGTGTGCAACAGAAAATACAAAAAATTGAACAAGATGCACACGGAAGGAAGGTCTTGCATGAGGGCAGAAAGATGTGTCACAACCACCCAATACACGTGCTTACCTCTTTGATAGATACCCTTTCTAAAAAAACCTCGAAAACTTCTTGCGGGTGCATCCTCATCTGCACCGAGCTTCTCAACAAGCTCAAGGAAGGATTGAAGCTTGTTGCCTGCAACATGGCTTGCCAAGTAAGATTGTTTCAGCCATTCAACAATTGGATCATAAAACTCATGATGGTTGTTTGGAAATACTCGTGATATTTGAAAAGACAAATTTCTAATTCAGGAGATGGGATCACAATGGGGATTTGGGAAGGATAGGTAGATCTGATGGTTCTCAGTAGTCATGGCAAGATAGTGAGTACCTACCATAACCATCAGTGAAGGTTGAAGTGCCTCACCTGCTTGAAAAATGTCTGAAGAGAAAGATGGTAAACAATGAAGATCATAGTGTGAGAGGTAACTACCATTGGGTGTGATCATGTGAAAATGATAAGTTGAACAACAGTTACCCAAGATAGAGAAATGATCAGATGAGATGGTTGAGACGTCAGATTCCTAGTTTGAAATGAACAAAGAAAAATTCATTTGAACAATCTCGCGAACACTCTGAATAATGGAACCAAGTTCATTGTGAGTTAGACATGAGAGACCACCTTCCTGCAATTGGTGAAAAATTGTGCAGGCATGATGGTCATCATGGGGATTCAAAAATGATGCCAGCACTATGATTGTGTGAAACCAGTTGGGGAGAGGAACTTGATTCATATGAGAGCTCGTGCATGCATCATCACATAGGGGGATTTCTTGTATGATGAGTGGGAATATTCATAGGGCAAGATTTGCAAGAATACTGGAGATCTGATCATGAGAGGGAAAATTCGATAAGTATGATTGTGGGCAAAGACAGTCTTTGAGATGATCAACTTCACAATTCCATGATTTCATGAGATACAAACATTCCCAACCCGAGTTTTATGTAAGATATATGCATGAAAATGAACGTGCTGTAATAGATTTGTGGATTCGGTCATAAGTACAATTTTCAAAATTTGAAAGATCACACCTAAAATACCAAACATTTTTTACATGGGGATCCACATTGAATGAAACCATGCAAATAGACGAATTGTGCGTGAGAAAATATATCTAATTAGTTCGAGGGGCTTACTAGAGTCGTGAGGTCTTGACATAACCATCAATAGACGTTGAAGTGCATCAATTCCCTGGTACATCCCGAAACTTTCCAGAACTGCAGAATCATATTTTAAAGCATGAACTAGATCATGCATGGCTTGAGGATGGCTACTGTTTCTGATTTCAAAACTACTCTCAGGATGGCAACCATCTCTATCACATGTTGCAATATATTTTCCAGCTTCAACAAGCTTATTTGAAGAGTCATCTTTATGCACACAAAGAGATGACAAGGAATGGGAAGTACGCTCTGTGATTAGACTGTTTTCAAATTCATCATGGACAACCTCACTACCTTGTGTCAATTGAGGAGATAACTCATCATATAAAGAAACAACAGAACATGGAGTATCTTTGACGTATGTGGATGCGTTGTGAATCATAGGACACAAAAGCAAGTGAGGTGAAGAGGAGGTTTTGATATGAATGTCTTCTTTGACCAGAGCACATTCTAGATCTAAGTTAGAGTCTTCATGAGAAAACGGAAGATGACATGATGTGCTTGGGCATTCATCATGGCACATGGAAGCATGGGAGTGATGACTACCCAAGATTGGAGGTTGATCGAAAGAATTGATTATTCAGGATGTTCCACCGAGATTAATAGATTGATAAGTGTTCAATAATGAAAGATCAATATTTTGATGATACAATTTTGAAATAGAGAGGGAATATTCACTTTCCTCACCTTTCTGGTCCTCTACCTATGTAATGTGACTGCCTTCTGTTTGATCGCAATTTGAGCCAGCAACTGGAGAATCAAGAGAATGTGAAGAATTGGTTGGTGAAATGGATTGATCAAGCGAGTCATGGTACAAGGAGTCATGGCTTGTAAATGATGGAGGATGGAAGAGATGCAGATCAGATTCGAGACTTGAGTTATGAAAAATGTCATTCTCTTGCAGAATGGAGGAGTGAGTCTTCATTATAGGCTTCTGAGCTATGATGGAACTTCCTCCATAGAAACGACAGACAAGTGAGAAGATGGGTTGGGGACATACTATGAAAATTCCTCAAATTTGCAATCACTGCAAGGGGGCACCCACATCAGGACCGGAAAAGGAGGAGGAAAGGGAACAATTGGGGTGTTGGGCTCCTCCTCTACATTCTAAGGTGCCTCATGATTCACAAGAGTTGGGGAGGAAGGGAAATTAGGAGGTTTACAGTATTGAGAACTATGAACCAAGTGTTTAAACTCTTCTCTCAAGAAGTAAAATTTCACAACCTATTCATGAATTTTGTAATAGAGGTGAAGGAAGCGAACAACAAAGTCCTCAACTTATTCGTCAGGCTCCATACTTAAATGAATTTTTTTTTTACAGAAATCTTGATGGTTATAATCATTGAACATTTTAATCATCATTTTGACAAGATGACCAAATGAATCGATAGAGGCAAAGGGTAATGTCACTAGTAGAAAATGGGAAATTAATGACTAGGTGACTAAAAAAGTTAGACACCATAGATTTTCTAACTGAAATACTTACAAAAATGAGAAATTTAAGCGATCCCACTAAAAATGACAAGCATAAATGACTAATTTAGTCTCGGGTTAAAATATATGACTAGCTAATAAGTAATACAACTGAAAATGACTAACGTGAATGACTAATTTAGTCTAGGAAAAAACTCGTTGACATAATAGTTATTTTTCATGTTGCCTTTACTAAAGTTGGTCTCTTTGTTGGTGGATTAAGGGAATCCAAGTAACCCTTATCTACAACCCTCTATCTCTATCAATATTATTAGGGTGTTCAATATTCTCGAGGGCATCTCTCACTTGGAATTTATTTTAATGGTCTTCTTTTGCCGCAAGCTTAGTGCCCTCAAGTTCAACGTGATGACAACAAACCCTAAATTGTCTTGAGCAATTTTCACAACATTTAGTTTCATTGTGTGAAATCTAGGGTTCGTTGTTGCAAATTAAGAATGGATATTGATCATAAATACATTATGACTAATGTATATGAAAGTTATTGAATAGGAAACTTGAAATTGATTTACATTTTATTGTCTCTTGTTCGACCTATTGTGAGATTTGTGGTAGATATTATTTCTTATTTAGAGATCCTCACATATTAAGATGTTGGTTTATTATGAATACTAAGGACATGTTGTCCTTTTACTTTTTTCAAGGAAAAACCAGGTAGGAAAACTAAAGGATTCTTCCCCACATTCATGGATGACATCCCCAATAAACTATTTGACATAAAATAATACATCAAACATTGTGGGATTTAAACTGAGCACTTGCTAGCACATATCTAACCAAACACTCAATGAAATCAATACAAATTGTTGAAATTTCCTCTCCTCTTAACATGTCGTTCTTTTTATTAAAATACTTCGTTAATTCAAAAAAAAATATTATGTTGTTAAGTCACACCCAATATTGAAGTCACACCCAATATATATATGGAAGTCACACCCAATATATGGGTTGGGATAACAGTGCTTGAGCTTGTTTTTCTGTATTGCCTGAGCTTGTTTGTCTGTAGTGCCTGAGCTTGTTTTTCTGTTGAGGATGGATATCAATGAAAGAAGATGGATTCCTACAAGGCATGGTGTTCCTGGGTTTGTCGCCATCTTATGAATGAAATTGACCATACTCGTATGCGGCTCACTCCGTGCAGGCAATATTGAGCTTGAAGCAACACTGAGCCATGTTGGAACTACTAACATGTAAGGGGATCTCCCCAGTAATAAGTCCCAATTAGACCTCAGACCATTTGGTGTAGGATTTCAAGCAGTGGGTCGTATGGTAATTCCTTAACCACGATTTGGCACAGAGGAAAGTAAGATGTCCTTGTTGGTAGCAAGGATGTGACAGCTGTAGTAAGTCAAGGAAGGTGCATGATAGGTTCTAACACACTGAGGGTGAGGTGAGTGCACCCCTTGGAAACCTGTAATAGTACGTGGCTTGGAAGGGAACACACGAGCGGAGATGCATCACAAGCTGGAAAGATAATTAGTGAGAAATCAAAAGTGATGGTTAAACCAACAACACATTTTAGAAAGATTCATACATACTTATACAAAATAGTCCATACATGCATGCATGAGCAAAGAAATATATATATCATTTAGAGTAAACCAGATAGCATAAAATACAATACAACATATGCATGAAACATGTTGGCTCTGTTATGTTAAGAAGTGTAATTTTCAGTCATACAATACATCCATGTCTAACCACTAGTTCCAACAACAGAATGTTATAGTCACAACTACTTACTCCTCCAAAGAGATATACTAGCTCTGCGCAAGAAATCACTGACACTCAGTTTATTGTGGTGAGACCAAAACTCTGACATGCTTGTTATGGTGAAGATGGTGAGTTGATGCTAAGTTTGGTCATCCGTCATGATGTGCATGCACTCCATGGTGACATCTTGCTGAAGAAACTCTTGCCTCCATTACATCTGGGTGCATTGGTATGGCTCCTCCATCCAACTCATCTACTAGCATGCACATGGTCTTCTTGGGTGCAGTCGAATTGACAACACACTGATTCATAGTGTCTGTGTTGATCTTCTAGTCTATGATGGTGGTCATGCGCATCAACTATCAACTTCATGTTCATCTCCAGTGAGACTTTATTCTTGTACTTACCTTAATGAGTGTGCCGAATGGGTGGGATCGCATGAGTGAACACAATGACATGCATACTGCTGAATTCCCTTGCATGCAATCAACAACAACACTCACCATGCTTGCTCCGTGCCAGCTACTGGGATGGATCTATAACTTGTATGGGCACAACTTCATCCGTGAGTTCATGTTGCACCCCTTGTTGTACCTATTCCTGTTGCAACTCATTCTCTCATCTATGCAGCTCTTGTTCTTCCTTGAGTTGCTACTTCAGCACATGCAACTCCTTCTCTATTCTACTCTCTTCCTTCACGCGATCTTCAAGTCGCGCTGTCACCTCATAACCTGAGTCTCCAAAGTTTCTTTCATCACAAGTTGATCTACTTGAGCTTGCAACTTTGTTCCTCCTCTGTGTTGTCAACAACCTTCCTCTTGTGTTTGTTACATCTGGTATGTTTCCTTTAGCTGCTATTCATGGTGCTACTTGTTGTGATGCTGTTGTCCTCATATATTGATGTCCTTATCTATGAACAACTTGATGTCTTCATGGGTAGGCAAGTTCATAGACACTTGATCGACTGCATCCCCAATTGTGCTCTAAACTCTGTCTTCAAATCTTCTCTCTTGGAAACCATTGTACCTTTATTACTGAGAGGTAGATGAACACTTACGATACCTAGAGACATGGCAACACTCATGGCAAGAAATCTGTCAGCCAAAAACCAAAAAGAACTTGAGAACTAACTTGCAACATACCTGTGTGACTGATCATGAAGGTCGTGCAATTTCTACTGGGAGGTCGGGAGGCTGACTGCCAAAAATATGCAAGGCATAGTCTAGGCTATCAAGAGGTTGACTAACTATTGGAACTGTGTAATGCACAATCCAACCTAGCCTGCTAAGGACTAAAACTGCACAATGCACAATTTCAGTCAATAGTGACATGCAACTAGCGAACTGCATTACGTAGTTTCTGGGGCCAACATGACACTTTCTCCAAAATTGCATGATGCAAGCCTTGAGGTTAGTTCATGGCTATAATTTCACAATTTCTAGAGGGAAGGAAGAACCTTCACTTATGGAAATGCATAGTGCTAGCCGAGAAAGACACGGTCTGGGCCAAGAGAGACCAGTTCAACTGACGGGTGACTAAAAACATGAGAAGTGTGAATGCATGATGAGATGAGTGCAAATAAGAGTGAATGATAATTCATTCAAACGACAAGTGTAGGATTCAGGAAATGGGAAGGCATGCATGTGTGTGAAGCGAGTCACCGCAATGATGACTGTATGTGCAAAAATAGTTTTATGCATGCGACAACAGTGAGATGTTAAGAAAAACTAAAATGGTACTAGTACAAGCTAGTATTCATGAAAATGACAGCAAGTACTCACTGAAATCAAGAAGAAAACACTCATACAAAGAGAAACACAAAAAGCGACAGAAACACAATGCAAGTCATGAGCAGCGACCTTACCCCAAGATAGCTGAGTTGAATGTGCTAACGAATCCTATATGTAATGTAGGATGCTAAAGCTACAAGATCAATGTGAGGAATGAGCTCTACAGTGTCTAGTTGATGAGTTTTGATATGATCAAGATTGTGACGCGCATGACACAAATATAGGGAAAGCGATACTTGGCAAGAGGTTTCTAAGATGAACCTTACATGTAACCTCAAGCTGCTAAAAATAAATCCTTTAATCAAGGGATGCCTTTGCATACAACCTTGGGAGGATCAACCCATGCATGAAAATCATTTTTTTTGGTCCCAGAGGGAACCGGTCAACTCAGCTGCACATGCAATAGTTTGCTTAGCTAGGAGGAAAAAATGCCATTTTTGGGAGGGAGTTGGGCTAGCTACCTAGAGGGATTGTGAAACTTTTTGGCTGAGAAACCCTGTTGGGAGGAATTGTGCAATTTTCTTAGTGAGTAGTTACAAGTAGAATTTCTCAATTATGGATCTCAGTAGGCTGCCAAACATAATTGCGCAATTTTTGGAGGGAAGGTGGGTGCCCTCCAGAATTCCACAATTTCTTGAGGGAGCTACTTAGCCTACAGCTAGACCAAGTCCAACGAAACAACCTATGAGGGGGATGCAACAAGCTTTGAAGGACATGCTATCATTCTACAAGAAAATCACTAAAGCTTATGTACTTGAGAAGACAAGACATGCTACTGTGAAGGGTTGGTAGGGAGGCTCCAAAACAAAGCTAAGAAAAATTTTTGGAGGGTGGTTGTAGCTGCTACAACACTTGGCAACACACTGGTAGAAATGCAACTCTCTTAATGGACCTTGTTCGTGAAAAGCAAGTCTAACACCTCCAGAAGTATTGTTTAGTTCTTAGTTCATCTTGGTTTCCACACTTGCTTGATTGTAAGATGTAGCATTTGCCAAGCTCTTGGTCAATTGACACACATTCCAAGCCAGATCGACACAGTTGTTTCGATTGGCATTGAGGGGTATATTGGTGCACAAGCAGTATAGTCATCAGAGTCTTAGTTTCATCTCTGGTGTTACTCCACTGCCAGCAGGCCTAAATAGTACCCTGGCGGAGTCACGTAGGAACACAAGCATCGCTCCACTTCTAGTGAGCCTGGTCAATACCTCGATGGAGTTACTTAAATCACCTATCTGTGCATGAAGCCTTTCTCTTCTTTTGCCTTATTCATTTTCATTTTTTTAAAACCTTTTCACTTTTTTATTTTTTTCATTTTTCATCTGCATAACTATGCATATCACTTATTCATTTTAGAGGCGGAAGAGGAATCCTGACTTATTGAGAGTAGAAGAGGTTGTTCCTTTAGAGAGGTATTTTAGGTATACCTCCGACATGCTTGTTAAGGTTTCCCCCTCACCTTACTCTACTTGATTGAGCTGAAAAGGATTAACCCAAAAACAACTGACTAGAGTAGGTCATACTAGTTAGCACACAAGCGTTGTGTTTTCACCAAGATTCACTTCAAACAATACATATTTTCCATTGGTGTATCATGGACTGAAGACAACAAGTTCTTACATACGAGAGCAGATAATAGATAACCAAATTTTGATAGTTCTACAATTCCTCTCATACTTTATCAAGCTTGTTTCAAGAGTCGAACACGGTCCATGCGAAACTAACCTATGGACAATAACGAGCAAACAAACCAAAAAGAAAAGCAAGAAGCAGAAGCAAATGTAGAAGAAAAGCAAGTCAGCAAAAAGACAAGCAAATAAACAAACACACAATAGAAAGAAGCAAACATGCATGCAAGAAAACAACTGAAAAACAAACACTACTCCTACTCCTACTCCTAAGCTAACAGTGCACAAGTCATCTCACATGAAGTGATACTTCCAATGTAGCCACTAGTGCATTGTTTGACCCATGTTGGTGAAGGCATGGTCTACAAACATTGCAGTCACGTAAAACAGCAAGCATGAAAGATATAACAATGAAGAGGCACACAATCAGAGCTTACAAGCGACCACAAAACAAAGGTGAGTGAAGGCGCATGACATGCACTCTATGGAGTTGCCATGGTTCTATGCTACACTGTGTGTAGAGGTTGAGTGTATGCATTCTCTTGACTGTGACATTCAGGAAAATGTGAGAAAGGTCGACCACTTACGTTGTGCATGTGTGCTTGCTGTGTAAGATTCCTCCAACACATGAGCAATGGGATCGTGTAGTTCAAGTGGAGGAAGTGAAATCTGGGTATTTGGTCGATCTTCAATGCAAAGTAGAGAGTAATGAGAAGCCTTGAGTGTTTCAAAATCTCCTCATCAGAAGTGAAACCAACCTCATGACAACGAGGGCTTGACATAACCATTAGCTCAGGATGAAGTGCCTTGACAGTCTGCGGGGTTTCAACTTCAGTGATAGGTGGATCATCATAGACGAGTGTCTTATAAAGATTAACAATGATTGAATCAACATCATGATCAGATGAGGAAGTGGAGAGATCACGACAACCAAGATTAGAAAATTTAGGATATTTGTCGGCATCCTCATGATTTGATGAATCATACAGAGGGGTAGATGAGAAGTAAGGATGTTCACCCTTTGTATTTTCAGAAATGACAAATGATAGATTGGATGGATTTCCAGAGGAAGATGTATACTCTCTACATTGTAATGACAGACTGAAATCTGGCGTGTCTTATGAATGATTGGAAGTAGAAACATTCGGTAATGGGTTTTCATAGGGGAAATTAGCAATGGAAAAATCACAAGGGTTGTCAAGATAAATCGGATGAGGCACGGTTGGAGGGGAGTTATCCTTCACCACAGGTTCTTCTTTATATTCTCACACACACTCATCATGAATGATGGTGCAAGTTGGTTGCTAAGCGAGGTTCGAATATGTGGAGAAGATACTCAAATCTTCCATAAAGAAATTCCCAATCAATTTCATCTTCGGAAAAACGGTATGAAATATTACAAAAGAATGTGTATAACTAATCAATAGATTCATCGGATGCTTCTCGTAATTTCATAATTTCTTGATCGAGTGCTTTATGGTTAAAGTGATTGAATGCATAGTCTATTTTTGTGACTAGATGAGCAAGAGAATGAATATATTTTTCGGGAAGCATGGCACACCAGTGCATTGGGTGCCCTCGAAGCATGTAGATGAACAACGCGCAGGTCATGTATTCTTCAAATATTTTGTGTCTTTCACATGAGCCTACTATGCCGACCACATGCCTAAGTAAGGCTACGTGGCCTCCACCATCATATGTTTTATGTGACAAGTTATCCGAGAGATTTTCCAAAATAATAAAGTCATTTTCATAAGACATGCAATCTTCAAGAGCAACTCTATAGTTAGTCATGATAGATATGCAAAGATTCAAAATAGATATGAGGACTCATCTTGTCATATGGCCCTCCTTCTAGTGCCAAAATGTTGACGGTGCTGGACTTGCCAACATGTAAGGGGATCCCCGGTAAGAAGTCCCGATTAGACCTCATACCGTTTGGTGTAGGAGTCCCAACAATGGGTCATACGGTAATGCCTTAACTGTGATTTTGCACAGAGGCAAGTAAGATTTCCATATTGGTAGCAAGGGTATGATATCTGTAGTAAGTCAAGGAAGGTGCATGAGAGGTTCTAACACACTGGGGGTGAGGTGAGTGCACCCCTTGGAAACCTGTTATAGTATGCGGCTTGGAAGGAAACACACGAGCGAAGATGCATCACAATTTGGAAAGCAAGTTAGTGAGCAATCCAAAGTGATGGTTAAACCAACAACACATTTCATAAAGATTCATAGATACTTATACATAATAGTCCATACATGCATGCGTGAGCAAACAAATACATATACCATTTAAAGTAAACCAGATAGCATAAAATACAATACAAAAAATGCATGAAACATGTTGGCTCTATTATATTAAGAAGTGTAAGTTCCAGTCACACAATACATCCATGGCCAACCATTAGTTCCAACAATGAAATGTTACAGCCACAACCCCCTGCTCCTCCAAAGTGATATACTAGCTCAGCATAGTGGAGAAGCTAAGGCTCGTTACAATACTGTCCAGGCTCTCTGCAAGATAGTCTTATCAAAAAATTGGCTGAGAAAAAGCCTTTACAATGAGTTATGAAATTCTATTTAGAGAAAAGGTGGGGTGACCCTTGACATTCCCCCTTGTGATAGTTCATCTACCCTGATGACTCTTCATCTACTCTATGACTGTTACATCCAACTATTGACACTTGAACTTCCACTTGAAAAGACGTTACATTACAATGCACATGTGCCCATGTGAGACAATATGGCTTGAGCAAGCCATGCAAGACATCACTGACACTCGATCCGTTGTGGTGAGACCAACTCTTTGACATGGTTGTGATGGTGAAGGTGGTGAGTTGATGCCAAGCTTGGTTGTTTGTGATGGTGTGCATGTGCTCCATGGTGACATCTTGTTGAAATGAACTCTTGCCTCTGTTGCATCCTGGTGCATTGATATGGCTACTCCATCCAAATCGTCTGCTAGCATGTGCATTTGGGTGTGGCCGAATAGACAACACATTGATGCATAGTGTCCCTGTCGATCTTCTAGTGTGTGCTGGTGGTCATGCACATCAACTGTCAACTGCATGTTCAGCTCCAGTTGGACTTGCTTCTTGTCTTTGCCTCAGTGAGTGTGTTGAATAGGTGGGATCATATGAGTGTGCTCAATGACATGCATGCTGCTGAATTCCCTTCCATGTGATCAACAACACCACTCACCATGTCTACTCCTTGCTAACTGCTAGTATGGATCTATAACTTATATGGGCGTAGTTTCATCCATGAGTGCATGTTGTGCCCCTTGGTGTACATGTTCCTACTGCAACTTATTCTCTTGTCTATGCAACTCTTATTCTTCCTTGAGTTGCTACTTCAGCACATGAAAGTCCTTATCTATTCTATTTTCTTCCTTCACTTGATCTTCATGTCACGTGTCACCTCATATCTTGAGTCTCCAAAGTTGCTTTCATCATAAGTGGATCTGCTTGAGCTTGCAAATTTTTTCTGCCTCTATGTTGTCAACAACCTTCCTCTTATGTTCGTTTCATCCGGTATGATTCCTTCAGCTACTGTTCATGGTACTTCTTACTGTGATGTTGCTACCATCATATCTTGATTTCCTTGTCTACGAACAATTTTATGTGTTCATGGGTAGGAAATTTCATAGACAGTTGATCAATTGCATCCCCAAGTGTGCTGTGAATGGTGTCTTCAACTCTACTATCCTGGAAACCATTGTACCTATACTGTTGAGAGGTAGATGAACACTTGCGATACCTAGAGACATGGAAACACTCATGGAAAGTAATTTGTCAGTCAAAAACCAAAACAAAATTGATAACTGACTTGTAACATACCTATGTGACTCATCATGAAGGTTGCACATTCTGTTGGGTGGTCAGGAGACTGACTGCCAAAACTATACAAGGCATAGTTCTGGCTGTCAGGAGACTGATTGACTGCTGGAATTGCAAAATGCCTAGCCTGTTGAGGACTCAAACAATGGAATGTGCAATTTTAGTTAGCAGTGAATTGCAACCAACAAACTTAATTGCACATTTTCTAGGGCCAACAAGACAATGCCTCCAAGAATTGCACAATTCAAGCCTGGAGGTTAGTGCCTGGCTAGACTTGCACAATTTCTAGAGGGAAGGTAGAGCCTTTGTTTTCAGAAATGTGCAATTCTAGCCTAGCAAGGTATGGTCTGGGCTAGGCAACCCAGTCCAGCTGATAGGCAACTGAAAACACAAGAAGTGTGAATGCATGATGAGAAGAGTGCAAACAAGAGTGAATGATCATTCATGCAAACAACAAGTGAATGATTCAGGAAACGGCAAGGCATGCATGTGTGTGAAGTGAGTTGCCACAATGATGACCATCTGTGCAAAAGCAGTTTCATGCATGCAACATCAAGAACTCACTGAAATCAAGCAGACAACACACACACAAAGTGAAAAACAAAACGTGACAGAAATGCAACACAATTCATGATCAACAGGCTTACCCCAAGAAAATTGAGTTTAATGTGACGACGACTCCTAGATGCAATGTAGGATGCTAGAGCTACATGGTCGATGTGAGGAATAGGATCTGCAACATCTAGTTGATGCGTTTTGATAAGTTGAAGGTTGTGATGCGTTTGCCACAAATCTAGGGAAATTGACACTTAACGGGAGGTTGCTAAGATGATCCTTGCATGTAACCTCCTACTGCTAAAAATATATTCTTGAATCAAGGGATTCCTTTGCATGTTGCCTTAGGAGGAGCAACCCATGCATGCAAATTAGTTTTTCTCATTCTCGGAGTGAACCGTTGAACTCAACTACACATGCAACAGTCTACTTAGCTAGGAGGAAAAAATGTGCATTTCTGGGAGGGAGCTGGGTTGGCTGCCTAAAGGGATTGCATAGTTTCTGGGTAGAGCAGTTGATTTCTACCCAGAATTATGCAATTTCTGGGTTGAGCAGTTCTGCTAGGAGGAATTGCACAATTTTCTCAGTGAACAGTGACAGGTAGAATTGCACAATTCTAGAGCCCAGTAGGCTTCTAGACAAAATTGCACAATTTCTGGAGGGAAGGCTGGTTGCCTTCTAGAATTGCACAATTTATTGAGGGAGTTTCTCAACCTGCAACTAGACCAAGTCTGGTTAAACAACCTCTGAGGGGGATGCAACAAGAATCGATGGACAGACTGCCATTCTGCAAGAAAATCACTGGAGCTTGTGTACTTGACAAGACAAGACATGCTGCTGTGAAAGGTTGGTAGGAAGGCTCAAAAATGAAGATAAGGCAAAATTTTGGAGGGTAGCTATAGCTGCTACAACATATGTACCCCACATCCAACTCTAATACCATATGAAATCTCTTACCTTACTATCTCGTTATTCAAATATTAAACGAATAAATAAATATGAATCTTATTGTCATTTATCATTAAACCAAATCTCCAAAATTTAAAGTTCTATTTAAAATATTTATTCTATAGCGTTACATTGCTCCCATCTTCTTTATCCAAAAAATAAAAAAAATTGTCTTCCCATTTTTCATCACAAACCCTCTTTCTATTTTGCATTATCATATATTATCTACTTTTACTACTCTTTTGTGAATCCCAAAGATTAAAGAAACCCTCTTTCTATTTTGTACTATCTTGTATTATTGTATATTTCCTAGTGTGGATGGAACTAGGATTAGGATATATGCACCACCTAATACCACTTGGGGCAAGGAGATGCATCGATATCGAAAATTAGAACGCGCTAAATGAGGAACAATGAGGGAAAATAAAACTTCATACAAATCACATCACATTGTATGGAATGAATGAAAAAATTAAAAAAGGAGGAAGAGGAAGAATGCACTAGGGGAGTTTTTAGGTCTAAAATGGGCCTCCTAAGGAAATAATAAAATAATAGTGGAAATAATAAAATAAGATTAGATTACATCGTCAAATTTTAGAAGGAAAAAAGAAAAAACTAATTCTTCAACTCATATTTTCAATTTATCTCCCTATGGGTTTACTCAAATTTCGAGCAAAAGCACTCATTGGATGAAAGATTTGATTCATCATCCAAGGAGTACCCATGTTGCATATTTTCTATGGATCCTACTATGTGAAAAAAGAGAAATACATGAAAAATGTGATTGCAATCCTGTTTTTTCATGTATTTCTCAATTTTCATGTAGTAGGGTCCATCAAAAGTATGCAACATGGGTACTCCTTGGATGAGGAATTAAATCACTCGAAATTTGAGTATAGCCTTAGGGAGATATGTTGAAAATAAGAGTTGAAAAGGTAGTTTTATTATTTTATTATTTTTTAATATTTTTACTTTTTTAATCCAGAAATGGTGAATCATCCCCTATGGTTGAGATCATCATCTTGAATCCTATTGGTTCTTATAAAGCTTATTTTTGTTGTACATTTTTCTTAGGAGGTTCATTTTAGACCTCAAAATTCTCCTAATGGGAGACAAAGGCAGGAAAATTGAAGGAGGAATATATTCTTGATCAAAAACCGGAAATCCATGCTCTCTTCTTTCATTACAAAGAATTTTACCTTTTCTCCAGAGCTTTAGGCAAATGCATAGTTAACTATAGTTCCAAGCACGTGACTTTGTAAGAGTTACCTTGCTAGCTTACCTTTCTTTCCATGCACACATTTTTCATATCAAAATTTTCACTATCATTGATCCTCGTTGAAACTTCAATGCAAAAAACAATCCATATGTGTTCTGAAATTTCTTTATGGAAATTTACAATTAAAATAAATTTCATGAACTAATGGAGAGTAATTGTGATCAAATTTGTAAAATTGCTAATGAGAACAAGTGTCTTTTATTTGGTGAGCTCCTTCCACACAAGTACTCTTGTTGTCGGGCACAACATTACTGGAATTGTAGGGGTTGATGAATCTAAAAAGGCCAGTGCATAAGGAAGCTCGCTAGAGATCGGGAAGAGGCTGGTGATGAATGCCTTGTAAATATGCTTCGTTATTGATGTCCAAATCTTACTGAGGTACTGGTAGTTTAATTTGGAAAGGAAAGGGTTTACTATTTCTCTTTTAACTATCTCATTTTTGGAAGCTAAAACCTTTCCCTTGCATCCTCGCTATTGGACCATTATCTTAGCCTGTTAGCAGTATATACATCTTTTTCTCCTTGTCTCCTTCTAAAATTTATTTAGATTGGTTTTGAAGCATCATCCTTGGTCATGTTTTCTTTCCTCCCTTATGTAATATTCCATATCACTATCATTTTCCTATTGGCTATATACATTCTATATTGTATCATTTGCGACTAGTTGAGACTTTTTCGTTGACAACCATATGATTTTGTCGACAAAAGATCTTAATGTAGCTTTTCTCGACTTGGTTCTTGACCCCAGGTCCTACCTAGAAACGACTAATTATCCTATACTCTGGAGGAAGTGGATTGGATTTTCCACCATATCCCATCCTTGTAGAAAATTTGGGATTAGATGTTGTAATCTATAGTGGACATATCTGGGTTGTTTTTGTGATGGATGATAGTTTGGCTACATCCACATTCATGCACTAGTAGTTTCTGATACACATTCTCAGTTTTCAATTCTCTGGGTTGCTAGGGTGGCACATTTTGTTTGGAGTCCCTTACTAGAAGAATCCACCTTTTCCGTTCCCGACAATTTTCAAATTGGTTAGATATTAATTATGCGAGGTTGGTGGTTGTTCTATGAGGCACAGTTTATGGGGCATGTACTGGTATTGAGATTCTCCACAAGATCTTAGAGGTTGGTTTCTATTTTTTGAGGTGGTTCAACAAGTATCTTGGTTGGAATAATGGACATTTCATTTTTCTTTCATTAAATTTCCAATTCGGGATTTGGAACAAAAACGTGGTGGCTTTTGGGATCTACCTACTATGGGTATCTCTCTCTATACATCTGTCATTCGACGAGACTCAGGGTATTGTGGTTTGCTTTACGAGGCCTTGTTTTATGATTTTCTCATCTAATTCCTTAACTACTTGACTCTTCTCCCTTTATTTTCTCTGTTTCATTATCCTACTTCCCCCTAACATTCGATATTTTTCTTACCTGCCATGCCATTTTGATTTGGACCTATCCTTTCACTTTTCATGCCCCACTACCCCTAGGCCTATGAACCTATCAGACCTATATAAATCTTACATATTAGAGCATAAGGAATTTATATGTGCCACCCTTGCTACTGAATCGATACACCTGCATGGCTCCATATTGAAGACCCATGTAGCACATAATGATCCACTCAGCATTCCCCCTCCCGATGTCCATTTGTCATTTTTGGCCCATCCAACTTCTCTCTATCCTGATTAGAATAACACCCATGTTTATTCTCCTTATGTAGATCGTCCACTTATACAACATGTAGCTCATCCACACACAAAATTACATCATGCTCCTCCTTTGGCACCTATGGAAAAACATCAAAGTAGGGCGATTGGGACTTCTCCTCAGACAAAGCTTCTAATTTTTGGTGATGAAGTCCTTCTAGATTAAGTGATTAATCTGCAAAAACATGCTCTGGCAGGACGATGGTATTTATTAGACCTTTAGGAAATGGAGATGCGAGAATGGGTATCTTCTTAGTGGGAAACACTTATTGGCTATGCTCCTACGGATAGTCGACTTATGAACTCAAGGTATAGTTTCCACCTCCTACATCAGGAGGATTTGGAGAAAATTCACTAAATACCATCGGTTCGGGGATGAAATTTCCTTTACCTCGACCCATAGTATATTGGTTTCAATCCTCTCAGGGACACTCCTAGAAACAAAATTATCTAGGTGAAGCTGCGTAGGATTCCCATTGAATTTTGGACCATAAGTGTTTTGATGGACATTGAAAATTATATTGGAAGGTTCATATAAGTTGATCCAAAGTATTTAGGGGCTCTAGACAAAACAATCGCTTGGATCATGGTATAATTGGGCTTCTCTGGAGGACTTCCTACGCACATAGAATTTACCTGGTAGTAGATCCACACCCATCAGAGATTGGATTGCTGGAGCATTCCATTTTGTTGTATTATCTACCACTAGACTGGACATATCATGGCCCATTATCGTTTGTGACTTAGTAGAAGGGAGGCTAATGGTGAGCGTGCCTATGGAAGGGGTGGTCCTGGTCAGGACGCAGATGATCGACACACCCATGGAAAAGGTAGAGCTGGTCAAAATTTTCATATACAATGGTCTACTCTTTTAGGTACCTCTCCCAATGCTAATATCTCATCCCCTGATCAACATATGACTAGGCACCCAATGTCCTCCTCTCTCATCACCTTAGCCTCCTCTTGATCCTCACCAATTGGTATGGAAAACCCATGTCTACCTGAGACTATGGTATCTTCCCCACCTCTAGAACCTTTCATCTTTCCCCATTGCTCCTCTCCTTCCAGTTTTCCTCGCTCCATATCATCCTTGCTACCCATATCATTGATGCCTCATGAGTCTCTGTTCCTTTCTAATTATCCTAAAATTCTGCGTAACTCAGAGAAATCTCCCCATACTCCGAGACTACACTTTGATTATTCTCCCCTTATACCTCCTTCGCCTGACTCCTGTCCTTGAAATTCGGTGGGCACTGACATTGAATTTATCCTTGCAAAACCTACACTCAACCTACATACCCTATCCATCTATCAGGGAAAAAAAATCCATCCCCTTCTATTAGTCTCGCCTCAGCCCTTAATATCACTATCTGTCGTAAAGGGGGCATGGTAGTCAAAACTTTTGGGGACGCCCAAAAATCAGAACCATCCCCTTCCCTAGATCCTCTGACTTCATTGATATTCCCATTTTCACTTCCTTTGATCCTCGAGCCCTTAGAGCAACTATGCTCGACCAACATGGATCATGACTTTATGTCTATCCCTAAATCTGTGGGGTCTAGGGGACTTGGACAAATTCCTCTCACTCAAAGATCTCATCTCCTCTTCTTGTCCCTACATCATTCTACTACAAGAAACTATGACCTCTGCTCACCGGGTTGTTGAATACCTCCGGAAATGATCCCTGATTGACATATGGTGGTAGTCGACTCTATGGGCTTATCTGGTAGATTGGTTGATTTATGGGATTCACGCTGGAGATATTTTCAGGCATATAAATGTTTTGCAAGTATTTTCCTCTTAGGATGTCTCCAAGGACTTGCTGGTCGTTTACATCTTCTAAATTTATATGCCCCTTATTGGGATCATACTACACTTTGGGACCATTTGGATGCTTCAAACCTACTCAAGATAGTCTCTCTTAATGTTGCTAGAGATTTTAATGCCACTGTATCGATGTTGGGGCTCACACTGCAAGAAGGATCCCCTTAAGGATAGACTCTAGATAATTTTTAGTGACAACAACCTGATGGATATTTGACCCCTTCCCATTGTGCTCACATGGCTTAATGGTTGGGCTAGCCCCTAAGATATTGGAAAGAGACTTGATTGGTTTTTGGTCCATTAAAACCTTGTAGAGATATTGAGCTTCCTCCATTATGATGTCCTTAAGATATATGTCTCTAATCATATGCCCATATTGTTATTTTGGAAGCAAGAGGAGATGCGCTTGGTTATGCCCTTCAAATTTAACAAAATCTAGCTCGAGGATGATGAATTTAATGCATTGAGTAATTAATTCTAGATAATGTTGTATAGGGCATCAAATATTTCACCCATGCATGCCATACATGGGAAACTTTGAACCTTAAAATTAGAGGTTTGAAAATGGGAAGGAATAAAGAAAAGAACCATGATAAAGGACTAAGTTAATATCAAGGAGGAATTGTAGAGACTCGATAAGATCCTGGATAAGGGAAACCCATCCCCAGATCTCATCAACAATATAAAGGAGTTGGAGGATAAAAATAAGAAGATATTTGGCTTAAAGAGGGGGACATGAGAACTAAATTTTTTCACAAGTATGTAAACTTTAAGAGGTGTTAGTGTGGGTATCTTCATCCCTCCGTCAGAGATCAAATTCTCTTGTTGCATTGCATATTAGGTGTCTCGCTTAGTCAGCTGCATTCCATTAGGAGCATGGATCATCTAACGGTAGTGGCTTGTTGTACATTTTCCCTCATGTCCTTTACCTTCTGGCCCATTTCCATTCATCAAGATCATCGCAGTCACTTTTTGTCTTTAAATTTGCAAGAGTCATTTCTAGGGTTTCAGTTTCATTAGGTCTAGAGTTTCATAAAAAAGGTCTTCAAAATGTCTCTTAACAGTCGGCAGGTGCACGAGGAGGTTAAATAAAGTTCCAGTACCAATAAATTCATAATCACTTGCTCAGAAATGTATTTTTCCTCAAAACCCTGTTTTGAGGAAAAACAGAGTATTTTAGGTTTTTGTTGTATAAATTCATGTAATTTTAGTTCTCTTATATGTAGACCATTTTAGTGGCAACCCTGGTCACCTTGCTAAGCTTCAGCAGCTCCATCCCTTGCAAGGCAAACAAAAAATCAAGTCATTCAGTTCATCAAAGGCACAAATAAAGTAAATTGCCCAAAAAATAGAGTTGAAAAAGTAAGTTACAATGCAAACATTATAAAAGTGGGTTTTATGAATGAAAAATCAAAATCTCTTGTATATAAATCATTTTTCATGATTCAAAAACTCATTTACATTCAAAGAAGAAATATTGAGCAAGAAAAAGCCGTGTTGAAGAAAGGAAGCAAAATCGTAGCAAAACGTTTTAGTTTAGGGGTGTGGCGCATTGGGTAGCCCTCTGTAGTGTAAAAAATGAATTGGCGCGATGCATTGAGATGGCGCAGCGCATTGGGCTAGAAAGCCCAAAATCCATTCAAATATTCCTCCAAAGACTCTCAAATTGCTAAATTCTTCATTGCCGAAGTAAGTTAACATCCCTCCATGACCAATGAATGAATTTCTCTTGGTGCTTATGGTGATTTAAAGGATAAAAATTAAAACCTTACCTCCTTGCATTTTTTGTCAAAAAACAATTGCATAGGGTTTATGAGTTGTATCTCTTGCTACTAATTCCACTCCTAGCCATTTCCCACTTCCTCACTCCTTCATTACCTCAATCATTTTCTCCCTCTCGTTACATTATCATCCACCCATTCCACATTTCCCATATCCCTAATCAACTAACCCTAAATCCATAATCCCACTATCCCAAACCCTGGTCAAATATCCCCAAAACCCTAATTGCCATCCCAAACCCTAGATATTATCCCCCAAACCCTTTCATTCCTTAAAATCCTACAGCTAGCATCAAACCCTCCCCTCATCAGTCCCACTCATCCATGGCACTCAAAAATATGAAGGAAAAACCAGCACACTGCCAAGAGGAGGAAAATCAAATTGACCACACTTGAGCAAGAAATCTATGCTGATCATGAGTCTTGGCTTGAGATAACTAATATCCACTTGGAAAAGTTTCTAGAGAAGGCCAACAGGGAGAAAACAATGTTGAGGCACATGGCCTACCATTACTTGGCGAGAAACAAAGTGTACAAGGCAAGAATCAGGAACTTGAAGGCCAAGTTGAAGAAGGCATCGAGGAGGTGAAAGGAGCAAGATAGACTTCAGATATTGGCTAAGGCTTCCTTCACCCAACACAACACTTGATGGAGAACACTCAGCCCAAATTTCAAAAAATTTGGGACGCTTTTTACTTTTTTGGAATTTTTGGGCTAAAACACAGGTTTTTTGCCCAATGCGTCGCGCCACCTAGTGCTCGCTTTTGATGGGGGGCTCCTTTTGATGAAAACTCAACATTTTTGGATTTTTCATGGAAAAATATGCATTCCTACCAATGTCCAAGAAATGTTGACAGATTTTGAGCCCCCAAAAAGGTCAAAAACACCCTAAAAATGACCTTTTCTGCCCCTTTTTTGACACACAGGAAGCAGTGTTGGGAGAACTCAGTTTTGGAGGGGTAAATGGAGGCCAAATTCAAAAATCTCACTTGCTCTAAAAAGTAGACAGGTATTATTTTCCAAAAAGAACACTTGTAGAAAATTTGGACACTGGAAAGGCCTCCAAAAGTAGCTGTAAAAAAGGCGTTATGCATAGGGAAATCATTGCAGCGCATTGGGGAAATTTTGCTCAGTTTGACAAAAAATACTTTGTTTTTCGCCTAGTTTCTTGACAGTTTGACTTTTCTCCTTCTTAATGTCAAAATCATGATGTAATTTAATTTAATTATGCTATGCTTTCACTCATAGAGGTAGATTCATCCATGAAAAGGTATTTTGCAACTAAATGAATCAATTCCCTACTTTTTAGAGGCAAGTTGTTCCACTGCCTAATTTTTAGTTCTCAGTTTAACATTTGTTGGAACAACTCCTAAACTTATGAGCTAGACTCATAGAGGCTAGGATGAGTTATTGTTTTCCCATATCTTGTGATTTTTCTGTCATTAGCATGGTTGGACTTTTGAGAAAGCTTGGAGCTTCATTGTATACTCATACCAGCAGTTTTGGCTAAGGAATAGACCAGGGTTTGCAACACTCTTTGGGATTCATGTGGAATCTTGCTTTGGTATTGTGATTTCTTCTATAATTGTGAGTTTCACTTATCTTTTATGTATGCTATTATCTATCTTTCTTCTTATTAATTAAAAAAAACAAGAACATATGTAGAATCCATTGAAATTACATTGCTCTACCTAGGGTTTGCTTAGTTATTGATGTTTTTCTGCTATTTGAAGAGGATCACTGAGGTTTTATTGCCCTTTTCAACTCCTCACCTGTCTAAATCTCTCCATTTTGTTCAATTTGAAGTGCCAAATCAGTTGCCTACCTTGCCCCGTAGAGATCTCTGCAAAACTGAGCCTCATTCCCCAGACCCAAAATCTGCCTTTCCATTTGAGCCAACAAAACATCCTCAAATTCAATCAAACCCTTTTGCACACATACCTAGCCTAAAATCAATCTTCATTCAAGTCATCTCAAACCTCATTGATCATTTTTGCTGATATTGAAAAGAGAGAGCCCTCTCCTGACTTGGTAGGGCTAGCTACCAGGTTAAGCTTGGTTTGATGTTACCCTAGATCCTACCTTTCTCAGCCTGAGGTAGATTTAGGCACTAACAGAAGGCACATAAATTCAATTTGGCAAGTCATAGACTCCAATGAAAACATGGCACATTCCACTTCAGATATCTAGAAAGAATTTGTTACATTCTTTGAATCTTTCTACAAGGCACGAGGGGGAACTCAGATAGAGGACCATATTTGGGGTTCAAAATCCTTTCCCGCCATGTTTTATCCAGATAAAAATATGAAATTATACAAGCCTATTGATTTGGAGGAAATACATAATGTACACAAATATTTTGCAAAAGATAAATTCCCCGGGCAGGATGGATGGATGGTTGAATTCTTCATACATTTTTTTGATCTGGTGCAGCCGAATTCACTCCAAATGGTTGAAAAGTCTAGGATTCGGGGAAACATTATAGGGGCCATCAACTCCACATTCATTTCCCTAATTCCAAAGCAAAAGGAGTTGGAATCCTTTAAGGAATACATGTCATATTGTTGTGTAATATGATTTATAAGATTATGTCCAAGATCGTAGCGGTTCGACTAAATTCGAATCTCTCTACATATATCTCTCAGGAAGAGTATGGGATTTTTCATGAAAGATTGATACATGATGGTGTTGCCACAACCCAGGAATTCCTTCATTCCATCCACACGAAGAAAATGGAAGCATTGGTCATGAGGTGGATTTACAGAAAGCATATGAATGTGTAGATTGGGCTTTCCTACGCATCATTCTTTTAAGGCTTGGCTTGGATATGAAAAATATAGAGTGGACTATGGCTTGTGTATCCACTGTTCAATATGTTGTAATCATAAATGGATATCCCACTATTTTTTTTTTGTACAAGCAGGGGAATACACTAGGGCTTCTGATTATTGCCCCTACTTTTTATTCTATTCATGGATGGCCTCAACCACAAAATCAAAGCTTCTGGAATGGAGAATCGATTTACTAGGATCACCTTAGGTCGCAGTGTTGTAGTGTTTTCTTCTCAAAGATGTACAAAAATAACCCACTTAAGATTATGGATGATAAACAATCTCAACAATATAAATGGTTGCTAAAAATTCTAGATCTACAACAACTGATAGAAACAATACCTGCCAAAATTTGGATCTATGCCACAATCATAGTTAAACAACAAAAAGAAAGAGTAATAACTCCAATCATCCAATGGAAACCATATACAAAGAATAGTTTTTATTATAACACCTGGGAAGGGAACATATAGGTGTTACCAATCCCACTCTATGGGATGGGTTCTTGGCTATCCTCAAACGCCTTTAGCTTGTGTAGATTCTCTCTCTATAATGTGTAAACCTAACAAAAATATGGTGTGCGACAATGAAAATAATCAGAGTTACAACAATAAGTGCCACAATGAAAATAATCAAAAGTGAATAATGAATGGAAAACCCTTCTATTTATAACAAAATGTTGAGTTATCCTCGAATAATGAGAAATAATAAAATATTATTGATCCCATTCTTGGAATAACCACTTGGAATATTTTATTATATTTGTTTAGGAGGGAAAAAGTATTTAAACTTTTATTTAGAAGACATAAATAAATAAATGATTTATTTATCATCTCAAGGAATTAGTTAAGGAATAATAAACAAATAAGGATTTTTTTTTTAATAATTCCTAAGGGATTTAGTCAAATTTGACAAAGAATAATAATTAATCAGTGATTAATTAATTATTCTTAGAGAAAATAAGATAAATAATGATTTATCTGTTTATTTTTCATGATTGGGTCAAATATGACAAAGAATAATAATTGAACAATGGTTTAATTAATTATTCCTAGAAGAAAATCAAATAAATAGTGATTTATTTAATTATTCTTCATGGGTTAAACTATAAATTACTTAACGAAGGTGGTTTATTAAGTAATTTCTCATAGTGAAAGCAATTTTACTATGGTAAAATTGGCTTTGCATGGTGTACTTCGATCCATCTAGTAAATTAGGCTAGATGATCAATTTTTGGGGATAACAAATTTCCTCCCAACGTACGAGTGTTAGGAGAAAAATGTATGACCGAAGTACATTGTAAAAACACAATCATTAGACAACATAAGGGAGAGAGAGAGAGATAAAGAGAGCGAGACCAATAACGCTAAATTTAAAGAGGATAGGGATAGAGGGGGCGATACTAATGCAAGTATCCTTTTATGTTGTGGTACCATACCTCAATGAGGCAGGGGCGACATACCCATAACTACCGAGATAACTTAGTACAAAAATAATGGTTTGCCCAGAAATATAAAACTGAGCAATGAAGTACATGCTGAATGGTACATGACATGATGGCATAGCAGAGCCAAAAAATAATACAATGTTTCCCATATACATAATGCACCTGGAAAACATGATCCATGATTGAATATAATAATATCTAAGTACATGATATACAAAGTCGCTTCCCTCAAAAAATGGGTGGGAGGGAGGTTAGAACAACTAGAGAAGCCCTGCTAAACAAGGAAGGGCTCTGCAAAACTGAATGGATCATTTGGAGGAGACGTGCATGTTATGAACATTGCAATCAGTAGGAACCAAACCCATCGACTCTTCAGAATTACATTTGAGATTGTAGCGTAGTGGATATGCATCTGGGCATGTGGGGGTCTACCTGAGGGGCACCCCCTCATGAGGTCTGAAACATATCACACACACCTAGGAATCACTGGTATAATTTGTTGCATCACTGGACCATTAATTGTATGGATCATGAACATGAAACAAACAAGTCAAAGGGAAATAATGAGACCTGTTGCTCAATCCAAGGCTCTGAACAAGAATGTAAGTTGGAACCAAGATACATCGCCCTCTATGTCATTCTTCTGGAATAAATGAGTTGATGTCAATAGAATATGGCATGCGATAGGTGAGGCAATGGGGGTAAATAGTAATGTGACTAATGGACTGACACCAGGGATAATGTAGAAAACATGGGACTGAGGGACAAACATATGACAATGATTTTCAGAGCATAAAGTGCATGGTTGACCTGATAGCAACTGACTCAACTTTGGAGGAGATGGGGACAATATGACTAGAGGCCAAAATGGAAAACACAGGATGAACGATATGAAAATATGGATGGAATATTGTGACATGATATAATGGGACATGAAATAGACTCCAAGAATTCAGGGGTGACTCATCGCGGATGCTCTGAACAAGGGTGACTTGATGGCACTGCCACACAGACTAGGCCCAATGGGGACCATCAAAACATGAGTAAATGATTGTTACATAGCATTTTGTCACTGTTCTTGTAATCCTCATTCCTTGATCCTGGAGGATCTCTACAGTGAGCCCTACATGCTTTCCCTTCATGAATAAACTCCCATTCTATCCTTATTCATGATTAGAACAATTCCCTTTCACACCATTTCCCCATAATCTTCTGATTTTCGTAGTTTACAAGACCAATGCTAGTGACCCTTGTCATCCTCGCACTGATATGTAGGGATTAACACTGTCCCTAGCATCGACTGGAGCGACTGAGATTTTTTCCAGTCGCACTGACCCTCTTATGGAAAGTTTTTTAAAATAGGAGACAAAGCTTCTAGCTCTATAAGCTTTGTAATGGAACTCTAGTAAATGGTTTGGCAGGATGGGGTTGAGGATGTCAGTTTGGGATCATTTCCCCTATAAGGTGTTGGAAAACACTGAAGGGGGGGGGTGGGGGGGTGGGTGAATCAGTATTCCTTAGAAATTAGCACTTTTAAATCTTTTCAGAGCATTAGTTAATCTTCAATTATGATTGATGTTATGCAGCAACAACAGTGAATAAAAGAACACAGGAGGCACAAACATTTTAGGTGGAAAACCCCCTCTAGGTCAAAAACCACCGAATGATTTTCTAATAATTCTCTAATCTTCAACTCCAATTGAAAATAAAGTTTCAACTTCCTATAATCTAGAAAAGAATTCTTCTCCAACTCCCACTAGATGGACGCTCCAATGCCCTAGATTCTTCAGTAGTCAACTGAACGGATGCCCCATCACCCAATGAGCTATAGCTCACCCTAGAACCACCCTACCACCCGAAAGTTTTCATAGGCTTGAACCTATTGGTGACTTCAAGCACCAGCCTAGCACCACCCTACCATGCTATAGAAGAATAAACGAAGAATGGACTCCCATACCAGGGAAAATAGTCCAGTTTACAATGAAATAGAATCATGTAGAAGAAGATGACACACGAGAACATAACCCCAACTACGACACAACCACCTAATTATTATCCTAGAACTCCCGAAGATACCTCTTCAACTCTTGGTAGATAGACACTTGTAAAACTTGTACAAATATGCTTTTACAATGGCTCTGTAAATTGATACTTTTACAATGTTTGTATGTAGTGCTGCCCACTTGAAGAGTTCATGTGGTGAACTTCTTGTTGTTGTTCTACACCTTTATTTCTCTTCTTGTCATGATACCCTTTATCATTCTTCAGAACATTAGATTATGCATTGATTCTTCTCTTGATGAATATATAATACCTGCAAAAAGTCTTCAAAGAAATACCCATGACACGATAATAGAAAAACTTGCCTCATCCTGCAGAACATATGTGAGTGCTAAACAAAAACAACAAATTAGAATAAAAAGAAACTAATGAAATTAAGAGATTAACATGCATATACATAAGATACCTTCCTGTAGCTTACCTCTGCTACACATTTTACTGTACCTTGCTCTTTGCTACCCTAGAAAGTCTGGTCCTTTGCATGCTTGACAACACTTGATCTAGTTTTTCTTGCCTTCTAGGAGCATGATATTTATCTGATGTATCTATATGATTTTAGATCCCCAACATATGATCTTCTATCCTGTAGAAGCCCTCCGAGTCTTCTTTCCAATGCCACAGGTCTGACCCAATTTGGACTCTTCAAGACAACGGTATGCCCAATCTCTCACAATGACCTAATTATGAACTAGTTTAGTAGAGAAAACTTGTACGACATATCACGTGTCACTATTTCCTCCTTCAACTCTGAAATTGATATACAAAAACCTACAGTCTATGCACTATCTACCACTTTTTACAAAATTCCAATCATCTTCTCTGAGAGAGAGTTATGATGATTTTCCCAAAGGTCACTTCTTTGAGATGAAATTCGACAGCCTGCAAAAACCCTAACTTACATAGATCATATCTCCAAAAATATAGTGAACCAAGCTAAAATTTAGTCACGACATTTATCAATATTTTAAATCAAATGGGTTTTAATTTCAGAATCTAAGACTTCGCAGAAATGAAGTTAGAGTGAAAATTCCATGATCACTACATTTGGAGGATATATGAGATTTCTTTTTATAGAGTTGAGAGGGGCTTCTATAGAGAATGTTGGAGGGATTTTAGGAGCTTAAAAAATTATTAATTATTGACTATTCAATGACCAAAACCAATTATGAGTGCTATGCCAAAACCCCATAGGGTTTTAGCCCACTCACTGGAGTTACTAACTTCAAACATGAATATCTCGCAAACCGTGAAGAATTACTTAGCGTGCCATATATCAATGAAAACATCTTGATGAGTAGAATCTATATAGCAGATCCTTGACTCAAAATAGAGTAATTTTTCAATTCAAAATTCCCTTGCATGATTAAGCTAGCCCCTGGTGCTGCTTGGGTTGAAATCAATGACAACCTCAGATCATCTTTAGATCGACAATCGCCCCCTTTGCCATTGATGGCAACACAAGTAGTTCCCCTATGATCAGGTCACCTCTTTCTACTGCCTTCTCTTCCCCTTTGACATCAATGGCAAAGGGTAACTCCCCCTAACACACAACCATACTGCAGACCTGTACACACTTCCACTCCCCCTTTATTTTCTAAATAAGGAAAATCTAATGAGAACTTGGAGAATCCCAAGCTTCTGGCGAAGATATTCAAATGCTTCACAGGGTAAAGGTTTAGGGAAGATATCAATGATTTTTTATTTTGTGCCAAGATATTCAAGCTTGATATTGTTTTCAGTGACCTACTCTCTAACGAAATGATATTTAATTGGATTGTGCTTCATTTTGGAATGCATCACAGGATTCTTGGAGATACTGATGGTGCTTGTGTTATCACAAAATATGGGAATAGGCTCATCAAACTTGACCTGAAGATATTGAAAAGTTTTCTTCATCCATAGAAATTGAGTACAACAAGCTGCTTTTGTGATATATTCTACTTATGCTATGGATAATGAGATTGAGGTTTGCTTTTTTTTCAACCATGATATGAGATAACCACCTAGATAGAATGCTGTTCCACTAGTACTCTTATGATCATCAACACTTCCTGCTCAATCTGCATTTGTAAAGGCTTGAATAATGAGATTGTGGCCCTTGGGATACCACAAGCCATATTCTGTTGTGCCCTTTAGATATCGAATAATTCTTTTGACAACAATAATATGTGATTCTTTTGGTGTTGCTTGGAATCTTGCTACTTATCCCACTACTTGCATAACATCCGGCCAAGGGGCTATTACATATAGAATAATACCAATCATAGATCTATACAACCTCTTATCCAAATCCTTAGATGCGTCATTTATGCTTAATTTGCAACCTGTTACCATTGAAGTAAGGACGGGTTTGAAATCTTCCATTTTGAATTTCTTGAGCATTTCCTTGATGTAATTGGCTTGGCATATAAATATTCCTTTCTCTTGTTGAGATATTTGAAGCCCTAAGAAGTATGTCAACTCATCAAGTAAAGACATCTTGAAATCACCTTGCACCTTTGTAGCAAAGTTCTTACTTAGTCGATCATCATTGCTACCAAATATTATATCATCCACATATACCTCAATGATTTTTAAATTATCTTTATCTATTTGTACATAAATATTGGTATCAGCAGTACCTTTCTTAAACCCTTGTTGACGTAGATATCTATCAAGATGAGCATACCATGCTCTGCGAGCTTGCTTGAGACCATACAAAGCCTTGTTTAACCTGGAAGCATAGTCTTCTTTTCTAATAGTAGAAAACCTTCAAGTTGTTCAATGTAAACTTCTTCTTATAATTCTCCATTCAGAAATGCTAACTTAAAATCAATTTGGTAGAATTTTATTTTTCTTGAACATGCATAGGTGAGAAACATCCGGATGGATTCCATTCTAGAAACTGGTGCAAATGTTTCATCGAAATCAATTCCTTCCACTTGTGCATATCCTTTGCAGACTTATCATGTCTTGTCACTGGTAACCTATAATCCTTAAACTATTTTTCTCCCCTTGAACCTTTAATGAAATTAAAATCTTGTTAAAACTACCTTCCTTTCAATCATAGACTTGTGCAATATACTGTTGCATAGAATCATCATGTACAAAAATTAAGGAGTCAACAAGCCATATTGTTCAAAATAGTGAGTCACCTAATGGGCTATCTTAAATTGAGTCATTATCCGAGGAATTGTTAATTCATCATGACCTTTTGCTTTTACAATTCTTAAAGGCATAACTTCTAAAACCTTGTTATTTTCTTTGTCTTCTTGTACCTGTTTCCTTTTCCAGACCTTCTTATTCCTACAATCTCGAGCCATGTGCCCATAGTTATGACACTTGAAGCATTCAATGTTGTCCATAAGCGATTCCATCTAATATATGTAACCACAAGCGCTATGGCCATAGTTATGGCATTTGAAACATTCAATATTTGGCCCATATAACACGTATTCTCTTTAGACAAAATCATCGTGGAACCTATCTCGTGATCTGACAAACTTGCTTCTAGGATTTTTCAGATAATTATTGTACCTATCAAAAACTTCACAATCCCTAGCCATTTGTCCATAGTTAACATAGAAAAAGAAATAACCATTAAAAAATGAACATACCTGGAAGATTTTTCATTCTTCTTTGGAGGCGGTGTTGTAGTTCCTTGTGGTCCTTTGTTCTTGATTTCTTTCCTCTTGTTCTTTGGAGTTGCAACATTCTTCTTTGGATTTTCACTTTGATCAACTTCCTTCTTAGAATCATCCTGCGAAGCTGTGGAGTGTATACCTTCATCAAATCAAGCTTTACCATCTTTAATTACCTTCATTTTTTATTCTTCATCCATCTTATCTTGTAAGTATTCTTTTTGTGATCCCTTGAGTTTGTTGATCTCATCACAAGTTGCATCAAGTTCTTATTGGTTTTGAGCAAGATCTTTTTGAAACCATTTTTTCAAGATATTCCTTCTTTTTTCTGCCTCCTCAACCTATAGCTTGAGAAGAGTGGCCTTCTCTACTTCTCTATTGAGAACCTGTATGTATTCCTTCTACTTCTCACTTTTAATCTTGAGCCTACTTATTTATATTGAAGATGTTTCTAATTCCTTTTACTTTTGGTCAACGACAGATATGTATCTTTGATTAGATTCCTTCCTTTCAATTTTTGCTTCCTACATCTGTTGTGTGATCCTGCTAATCTCTGCAAATGCTGTGTCGAGTTCTTGTTTCTTTTGTTGGACTTCTCTCTTGAGGTCTCGTGTCACTATATTATTGATTTCTTTCAACTTCTTTTGAAGTGACTCTTCAATACATCTGTGTTCTTCAACTTCAATTTTGAGACCTTGAACTTGTTCTTCAAGAGTATTGGAATGGATCTTCTCAGCCTTGATCTCTTTTATAAGATTGATTGCCTACTTAGAAAATTCTTCTATGGTCAACCCTTCTTCATCATACTCAGAAGGATCTGAGTTTTCAATAACATTTTGACCTGATTTCTTTGTTGAATAGAGATTATGAAGATTTTCCAGAGAGCTTTAGCTGTTGAGCATTGACCAACTTTTGTTTTCACAGAATTTGGAAAAACATTCAAAATTATATTCATGGCCTTTTAATTGTACCTTTTAGCTTCGTCGGTAGACGTGTCTCCAGAAAACATTGATTCCCATACTCTACGTTCTTGCAAAAATACTTCCATCTTGGATTCCCATATACAATAATTACTTGCATCAAAATCAGGGGTGAGTAAGTTCCCTTTACAGACAAAGAAAACCCCTCTATCCCTAGAGTGGGTCTAGTCACAGCAAGACAAAGACAATAGCTAAATCCTTAAATAGTTATCATTGAAAAGGCATACCTTATATCGGTGTTTGATGAAGTCTTCATCACGTCGCTTCAGCTATCACTTTCTTCTCCTTAATGAATGATTCACCTAAAACAACATATGAAAACAACAAAACACACAATAGAGCACAACAACAAACTATCTACTTATAGAGTCAAGGAACCATAAGCTATCAACATACATTTCATACATGATATATGAAATAACTATTGATTGTATTAACATAAACAATAGTAAAGCTTATAATCACACCTTGACATCGCAAGCTTCCTTGAAGGGTCTGATTAGTATGTCTCCATAAGCATTCACTCTCAAAGGTATCCCAGAAAGATTGATGACTCTCTCTCACCCAAAAGCACAAGTATGAAACTAAGGCAATCACAACAAGATTTCCTTCTTACAAAACCATTTTACACTATCAATCTACAACATGAAAGGCTATTCTCATACCTCACAAGCTATTGCTAGGCTATCAACAATCCAAACTATAAGCTATCACTCTAAAAAACCAAGAACTAGCTAACTAAGAACTAGCTAACTATCAACCAACTGATCATAGCCATGGAAGATGTTTTTATAAGAGCAGGAGCCTCCATAAATGAGGGGAGATGAAATTTATCTTCATGGGAGGTTACTTAAAAGGTGGAACCACCATCTCAAATTAGGAGAGGCAAGCTTCTTTGACGCAACAACCAGCTCCAGAACCACCCAGAAGTACTGTGTTTGAAGTAATTCGCCATATCTGGGTCATCACAAGTCAAACACTGAGACTCAGAGACGACATCACCAGGTGTTAGTTCATTCTGGGCTATCTTCGCAAGTAAGATACTGATGACCTGTAATGATTTTGAAACATGGGTAAAAAGGGGTCAACTTCAGGATTGATGAGCTTAGGCAATCTTCTTGAGTAATATGGAAGATTTAGAGACATATTTTAGTATATAACAAAGAGCAGATGTCATTCAGGGACCAACTCTATCCAGGATCAAGGGACGCAGGGTCGATGACAAAATGTTGTGTAACAGATGCCCCCTAAAGCATGAAGGCTAAGAGAGTGGGAGGGGTGAAATGCTTTACACAACCATAACTAAACTGGAACACCATCGTGGAGAACTTGTAGACGCAAGTACAACTGATATCTTTGATAATGAAAGAAGTACATATAGTTGAGGTATGGGCGTAGCCATCCAAAAGACAAATAGAACTAGTCTGTGGTATGGATGCAACCATCTAGTTGAAAAGACCATATGAAAACACAGGTATGGTTGCAACCATCCAATCAAAAGAGTCATGTATAAATAATCCACACAACCTGGACTTGTGTAATCTGAGCCCATGGTCTTGAATCCTGACTTGTCCATCACACAATTTCTAATATGCGAGTAAATTTGTTGAAGTTGAGCATACCAGATAATCACTTGATTACCGACCAATGATGTGAATCGTTAACAACTGCGAGAGAGACCACCACTAATGTCAATGGTTCTCAAGGTACTGCTAGTGCAATCCACAAAGTGTGAAGAATTGTGAAATCACTCGATCGAAGACCAATGATGCAAGCCTGTCATCGAATGTGAAGAACTTGCCATTGAGGCATGCAAGCTCCAAGGTACCTAAAAGGAGTTTCTAGATCAACTTCCTGGATAATGAGTTGATGTCGACAGGAAGTGATCCATTGTAGTAGGGCCATAATATTTCCCACACCAGAGATGCGAGACAAAGGAACAAGATGAAGATGGGTGAAATAGAGAATCAGAGGAGGATGCAAGGGTGAAAACTGTAGAAGGATTAAGCTCTTGAACATATCGGCGACATGATTCCAAAATGTGGCAGTATTTTGGTACCAAGGGATCGAAGGTCATGCAGAGACAATAGGGATCGAATGGAATGAAGAAAAATGAAGAACCCAAATCTCAAAAGGCCAATGATGAAGTGAGGATATCCCAAACCCGATGAGAAGCAAAAAAAGTGTTGATGTTCAAGAGCGACAAGCTGCCGTAGGTAATCAACATAATATTTCCAAATTTTCCCCCACCATTGTTGGTGAGTACCCTAATTATTTTTGAAACACAATCTTGAAGAGGATAACATATCCTTGCAATATAAGTTTGTCCTTCGGATAAATACGACCCAGTGAAATTTTAACGAGCCCTAGGGAGTAGAAGCTCGAGTCTCATCATGGCGACAAGTCCAATGTCATTAGGGTTTAATGAGTCCGACATAGGTAAAACTTGGAGTCTTTTTCATATTTAGAGAGTTTGAAAAAGACACGGAAAAGAAAACTCCAGATGGGCCCTCTTCATATGTTTGTGTCTATTGAGCCTGCAAAGGTAGAAAACGATACTTGAGAGAACCGCTTGACCATTTCAATCAAGGAGTACTTTTCGTAAATAGTGCCTCCAGTCCGAAAAAGTAAAAAACTTACTAGATACATGATGTTTCACAACCATTAACGAGCTTGAAATGACAAGGGCTCGACAATATTTTCACATTTCAAGAGTCAGAAAAGAGCTTAAATTTGACTCAAAAAGGACTTTTCTGTATTTACTTATTATTCATGGATCAATCATCCCCAGTCTTCGAAACACCTGTTGCTGCATAAGAAAACTCAAGCATAACATCTGTCTCACAAAAATACATGAATATAGATAAAAACCTAATTCAAAACCCTAATGAAAACCCTGAGTTTTGAGAAAAAAGGTTATAAAAGGAACACTATGGTAAAAAATCTATTTAACTGTGTTCTTACTAAGGTAAAAAAAGCTTCTACCATTGCATACCTCATGAAATTTGGGGACCGATTCCAGGAGGCTCAGGGATCCATCGCTCTTCACACTACCTCCAGGTAAATGCCATAGCCTAACCTATTTTTTTATGCCAAAATAGGATTCAATTTCATCTTTTGAATCGTGGTTTAGAGGGGTTTTTTGGATTAAAAATCCGTCTTAGTCGTCGCAAGTTTTCCTCTCGGGATTGAGAAGATCGAGAAATTTACACTGTGCAAAAATGGGATCATCGCAAGAGGTTGATGTACAATAAATGAACTTGTAAAGACAACCTTAGAATATTAGGGTTTCAAACATCTGCATAAGAGGAAAAAGGACATGTCACGCGGAATGAGTCGATCTTGTGGACAAGATAGACCTTCCTAGAATCTAATGAAGACTTAATGACAAACAAACCAGCCAGACACTATCTTTCTCTAAATGCGCTTTATAAATAATGGAAAACAAATGTGTTTAAGGGCTACCTCATGTCCAACGCAAGTTTGGAGACGCCTTCACCCCTTTGATCCAAGTAAGTTCCTTTGTCGCAAACCTGCAAGCACAAACAAGGCAAACGATTAAATAGCACCTGAATATCCAGTATTATAAAACATATTTAACATGAAAGTCAAGGAGTCCATGAAACAAATAACATGAGATACTTGTTGAGAAAAATGAGCTTGATTGTATTAATTCAAAAGGAAAGAACCTTACAACCTTTGCCTTGACGCTGTACAAGCTCCTTCCAGGGTCCAACAAGAAGTCTCCTCTACTTTGACAAGCTTCACTCACTCCCTAATGAAGCCAAAAAGGTATGTGATCTCTCCTCTTAAGCTCAAATAGGAAGTCTTGATTTCACTAGCATTTACCCTCAAAAGTTCAGCTTCTAACCTCCCTGGCCACTGACCCAATGCCTCAATTTATAGTGCAATGGAGATCAGTTACCAGCTCCTCCTTCAAAGGGATAGAGTCCTCCTTCAAAGGGATAGCTCCTCTCAACAAGGGATTAGTTCCTCCTTTCATGGGATGCATGAACCACTTGGAGCGAACAATCCACGTAACAAATGCTTCTAGAAAACTCTAGAATTAACCCAAGATGAGTTTTTTAAGATAAAGATTGCGCCTTTTTGACGTTTACAGGGGTACGCACCCTCCCCTTTACATACAGAGCATATAAGTACGCAGATATCCTGAACAGAAGGTGCGAGCCCACAGGCAAAAGTGAGAGAAAGTGCGGAACCAGAGTTACATTGCTTTTTGATGTCTTTCTCTCATTTCTAAAGCATGTTTTGAAGAACTGAGGTTTGAGACTTGCTTAGGAAGCTGGTATAGGTGGTGATAGACCTACACCGACTGCAAATAATCAAGGTGACGATATTTTTGTGTAACAGATTGCCCCCTAAATTGCGAAGTCTGTAGTATATGAGGATTTTTTCATTTATCATATAGGAAGAGTGAAGTGCTTTATCATTTCGAGGATCATCTTGCGGAGAGACCAGTTGGAACCTGTAAAAACATTCAATGCAAAATATATATATGAGATCATATCATCGCTGAGGTAGGCATTCCCATACTCAGATAAAAACTGAATAAGAGACTGAAAACTAACTAGAAGACTAACTACTGCTCTGATATAGGAATGATCTCGTAACACATCATAAGTACAAACACATGTGGACACAGTATGGACGCAGCCATCTGTTTATGAATAGCCCATAATATAATGAATACAAAATTCCTCGCAACCTGGATGGTGGAAACTAGATCCAGGGTCTTCATTTCTACGTCCTGAAACAGTACGATTTTATCCATGCGATTGAATGTGTCGAAGTCGAACATGGTAGAAACCGCTTGATTACCAGTCAATGATGTAAACTGTTAACAAGCGTGAGAGAAACCACCAATAATGACAATGGCTCTCAAAGTACTTAGCACAATCCATGAAATGTGATAAGATGTGTTGATGTCGAACATGTCATGGAATCCTTTGATCGAAAGTCAATGATGTAAACTGTCGTTAAAGGCGAGAAACCTGCCATTGAGGCATGCAGATCTCAAGG
>APFE031248211.1:107872-118718 GCA_000404065.3 Pinus taeda | reverse complement strand
TTCGTAAATTTGTCTCCCAAGCCCGAAAAAGTATAAAATAATACTTGAGAGAACCGCTTGATCTTTTACGACCAAGGATTACTTTTCGTTATTAGTGTCTTTGACCTGAAAAAGTAAAAAACGACCAAGGACACGTCGTTTTATAACCAATATCAAATTTGAAACGACAAAAAACTGGCAATCTTTTTATATTTTTACGGTCAGAAAAGAGCTGTAAATCGACCGTCTTTTAATTCCGTTTTAACGAGTTTAAAAGAAAAACTCGCCAATCTTTTCATGTTTTAGGAGTCAGAAAAGGGCTTAAAAGGTGACTTTGGTTGAAAATGATAGATTTCACCTGAGTAATCCTATTATCTTGCACAAAAACACAAACATTACTCATACCTACTTGAAAGAGATAAAAATGTCGCAATAATACCTTTTTAAAGTGAAACATAAACAAATTTGAAATTTATTTACTCAAGAAACTTATAAAAAGGGGGTTTTAGCATTCATTTTTACCATTTGTGATTTGGGTGAGGAAATAGTGCTTTTGCTCTGAAAACTTCCCGAGAGGATTGCGGAAAATCCAACCATCAGAATCGAATGCCGTCTTCACCAGGTAATCCACATCATCCTCCTCTTGTTTTTTAACCGTTTAGTTTTTCAATTTGGTCTTTTATTTTTTTTTAGGAGGGTTTTTGGGCGAAAAACCCGCGCTCGGGGTACGCAGGCTCAACACTGCAAACCTGCGGACCCCAACTTTTTCTCCATTGGGAAAAGCTCGGGGTCCGCACCTTCCATGTGGACAAAGTGCGGTCCCACGCACTGTGTCCAACAAGAAGGGTGCGGGCCCCGCCGCGAGGGTTCTTAACCCAAAAACTCTCAAAAATAGACCAAAGAAAAACAATTCTAGCATTCTAATTGATCTTTTGGCTTGATATAGGTAGTACACCACGCTAGATTGGCGCGAACAAGAACATGAGGATGTGGATGCTGCCGCATGGAATCATCAACCTTCGTGTGATGCTTTGAGGGCGTGTGGACTGTACAAATACTGGGCCATTCCTGGCATGAGGGCTCAGGTGGATTTCTTGTAGTGGATGGTTAATAGGTGGAATGTCCAGGACCAATGTTTCTTCATTGGTGGCCACCAGCTCGAGATTGAGCCGGCGGATATATACTTTTTGACTGGTTTGCCTAAGAGAGGCGTTGACTTGACCCTGTTCGGGGCTAGGGCGGGTGGCCAGTCCGTCGATAGTCTCCGATTAGAGTACTGCAACAGCCAGTCCAGAGACAAAGGGATAGACATAAAGACCATATCCCTTCCTGAGCTCAAGGTGATTGCATTCACTGTTACTCGACTTTGCGGGGCTGCCGCGTTACATATTGCCACCGGATCCCAGATGCGTATGGCATTCGATTACTTTCAGGGCACCGTCTTCAACTGGTGCAATGCTGTGTTGGCCAATGTGAAGGGCCAATTGACCAGGGCCAAGAACAGACGACTGAAGACTTTTGGTTATGGAGCTTTAGTCGTGAGCTTTGGCCTGGAGAGGATTCCTATGCTCATCCCGCAACACCTTACAGTTGGAGTTGGGCATCCCCGAGAGCCCAGACTGATGCGATGGGTCATAGTCATGGCCCGTCATCCTGACGAGGGGACCGAGGTCATTCGGTTCAAACCTGAGTTTTTCCAATGGTTGAAGCACCAGGTTTTCTCTATCCAAGACTTTCCTTATGCTGGGATTGACTTTCGTGGAGACCCAAACATGGATCTTCCTCCAGGAGAGCAGTGGGACGACTCAGGTAATCATTTTCAACACTTTCCTAATGTTAATTTTTTTATTTTTATATCGTCTCAAAACTGATAGTAATAATTTTTAAAATGCAGATGTGGGTCCACAGCGACCAGCCGCTCTCCGGCCTTTCAAGAGAAAGCAACCAATTGCGCCAGCTCCAGCCCCACAGGACGAATCAGTAGAGACCTTGGCCGAGTTGGAGAGTCACCTAGAGCGCTTGACAGGGGACATTCCCGAGACTAGCATAGACAACATCCCTCGTCGGTTTCAGCACTATGTGATTGGAGTCCCAGGACCTTTTAGGAGGTTCCTTTGTAAGGTGGCCCGTGCAGTGGTTTTGTATCGAGATCATCACCAGTGATGGGATGATCGCTTATGTAGTGACATGTGACATTTTGCTTTTTGTACCTATAATTTTTGCCGATCATAAGGTGTTTTTCAACCTATGATCGAGGACGATGTATTTTTTGACACACTTCTATATATATATGATATCGTTATTACTGGCTTGTCTTGTTAAACATGTTATGGAATGCTTTTAAATTTACTTTTATGATTATCGCACATGTCTACTTAACACTTGAGAAGCAATTGCATATGCTAATGTATTTAAAGATCTTGGAATATGTTGATATTCAATGTAATCAAATTCACGTTCCAAGAGACGCACTCTTAAAAATAATTTTAATAAAACTGGATTTTTAATGGCGTATACTCTATTAAGCTGTAATACAACGAGTTCAGAATCTAACCTCACTATCAAACTCCGAATCGCAAATGAAATAGATTCAGATAATAACTCCACCACTGCACTATACTCTGCAATGTTGTTCATTGTTTGACCGAGGCTTACCCCATGCATAGATACCAACTTGTCAGAGGGCGAATAGATAACCCAAGCTGCGGAAGAAGTATTCCGTGTACTACGACAAGCGCCATCAGCGAAACCAATATATGTTTGGAGAGGCGTCGACATCTGCGACATCAAACGTAAAAACAAGATAAGTAGGAATAACGATGGAAAACTCAATCTCTAAGCTAAGCACACTTTAACCTAAAACACACCAGCTAGAAGAAAAACTAACCTAACTAAAAAGAAATCTCCACACTCGTTTTAAGCATAATATCTCTTCAGGTAAAGACCATTTCTGGGTTTACCTAAAGAGACCTCGTCAAAGTCTACCAATTCATAGGCCCCTTTGGCTAGCTTTCGCTTGACAACAAAGGGACCATGCCACATAGGCACGATTTTTCCAGCGTCTAATTTATCATTTGCTTGATCGTACAAAAGGACTAGATCTCCTTCCGAGAAATTTCGAGGGGTTACATTTCGATCATACTGAGCCTTAACACGTTTGGCATGAGATTTGATCGCTAATGTAGCATCGCGGCGATTATCATCTAGCTAAGCTAAGTATAATAAACGTCTTTTCTCTTCGGAAGTAGCTGGAAGTAATTCGATGGCCATTCGCAATGACGGGATTTCGCACTCAATAGGTAGCATAGCTTCCAAACCATAAACTAGTTGGAAAGGAGTGAACCCTGTTGATGTTTTGACTGAGGTTTGGTACGCCCACAGTGCTGAAAATAACATGTTATGCCAATTCAACCGATGAATCCCAATGATTCGTCGGATCAGGATGACTAAAACTTTGTTGATGGCTTCAACCAGACCATTAGCTTGTGGATAATAAGGAGTTGAACTGTCGTGACGCAAGCCAAGCTGGTCTGTAAGTTCTGTCATCATAACGTTTCGAAAATGATGCCCATGGTCAGTGATAATCGCTTGTGGAACACCAAACCTAGCAATTATATGATTGAATACAAAAATTGCTGTTGTTTTGCCGTCTGCCTCAAATGTAGGCATCGCCTCAGCCCACTTAGTAAAATAATCTACCGCAAGGATAATATATGCATGCCCCCTGGCTGAGTGAGGGTTACATGTAATAAAATCGATACCCCATTTAGCAAAAGGACCAATGGCAATTATAGGGTGAAGAGGAGCAGGTGGAGCGCGCATCTTTCGATCAAAAATTTGACAATTGTGGCATTTTCGAACTGCAGTGATACAATCTTTAAACAAAGACGGCTAGAAATAGCCAGCACGCAATATCTTTTGGGCAGTGGCATACCCAGACATATGACTGCCACACGCTCCAGAGTGACAGTCATTAAAGACCCTTTCATCTTCCTCATGAGTCAAACAACGTCGAAAAATAGAATCCGCCCCAAGACGATAAAGAGTATCTCCAATAATTTTGAATTGTTGGGATTGGAATCGGATTTTCCGACAGTCGGATCGTGAAAGATCTGGCCGAAAGGTTTGGGTTTGGAGATAAGTGATGATATCTCCATACCACGGATCTAAAGCACTGATCAGAAACAAGGATTCATCCGCAATGGGCTCCTCCGCCATAGTTTCTGTATCAACACGCGGGAAGTCACACATAAGTTCCGCAAAAACTAAAGATTTCTTTGACTTGGACTTTTCAAATTCTAAGTCAAACTTCTGCAAGATGACAATCCATTTGGAGTACTTGCCCCCCAACAACTTCTTGGTCAAAATATAGATCATAGGGTTGCAATCAGAAATGACCGTAGTTTGGCGTAATAAAATGTAATGATGAAATCGTTGGACAGCTTGAACAGCTGCCAATGCCAATTTCTCCACATGTGAGTATTTTTGCTCAGTGGGATTTAACGTGTGACTAAGGTAATATATCACATGTTATGTACCGAATTCATCTTCCTGAACTAACACCATTCCAATGGTGGAATAGGAAGTGGCGAGATACAAGAAGTAGTCCTGGTTGTAGTTGGGAGGATGTAACAACGGTGCATGGGTCAACGCATGTTTTAAAGCATCGAAAGATTTCTCAGCTATCTCATCCCAAAAAAATGAAGTATTTTGTTTCAACAACCGGGTAAAACCTTTTGTAATCTCGGCGTAGTTAGGGATAAATTGACGTAAAAATTTTTCTTTCCCTTGCAAACTTTGGAGTTGGCGAAGACTCGAAGGAGGAGGCAATTTGATGATAGCTTCGACCTTCGAAGGATCGACGCGAATGCCGGATTTCGAAACTACAAATCCCAGTAATCGACTCGTTTCAATGCAAAACACACACTTGTGGGGATTCAACCGAATTCGATAATGCCTACACCTCATGAATATTGCTCGTAAATGGACGAGGTGATCAGCTCGATGTAAGGAATGAGTAGGCAAGTCATCGAGATAGGGTTGCACAATGTGTTTTATATCATGAAAAGCGTAAGACATAGCCCGTTGAAAAGTTGCACCGACGTTCTTCAGGCCAAAAGGTAATTTGCAATAAGAAAATGTTCCCCATGGACAAATGAATGCTGTTTGTGGTTGATCAGCAGGTAGAATATTGATTTGATTGTAGCCGGAAAAGCCATCCATAAAGGAGAAAATTTCACTGCCGGCACAATCATCAATAATTTGATCGATATAGGGAGTAGGGTGATTGTCCTTTGGACATGCTCGATTAATGTCCCTATAGTCGATACAGATTCTTATTGTCACTTGATTTTTATTCATGGGCACAATATTCGATACCTAATCCGTTAACGGGATCAGATAAATGAAACCTGCTTTCAACAGTTTTTCAACTTCTGCTTTAATTGCAACAGCTTTTCTTGGGTGAATCTGACGCAGACGTTGCCGAATGGGTTTAGCGTCCGGGTAGGTTTTAATTTCATGAACTACGATTGCTGGGTCAATTCCTGGCATTTCCTCATAGGACCAGGCAAACACGTCGCATAATTATTGAAATAGGGCCTTGTATGTTTTAATTTCATCGTCGGTACAAGAGGCACCTATATGAACGTTTTCAACAATTCCAGGCTTAACTGAAATGTCAAGGGGAATAGTTTTAGAAATATTTCCCAAATTTAACTTAGAATCAGGATGTTTCATTGGATTCTGAGTGTCCTTAACATATTCAGTTGTAAAGATTGATGAAAAATCGTTTTCAAAACGATCGCTTTCGGGTAAAAATGAAGATCTGTGATGTAGATCATCCCATGGTAACTCATCGACACATAGGATTTCACGAATTTGCTCATCTGATTGAACAAGTTCGGAAAATGTTCTTAATTCCGAGTTTGATGTTGAAAATGACTCTTCAAGGACTTCATTCATTAAGTCGATTTGGGTTGATGTTTGGTCGGAAAACGACTGCACGGTCTGATATGCAAGCTCATACGGACTCAAAGGCATAAGAGTACCAGATGAGTCTATCTCAGTCTCAGAAGGTATGATCCAAGGATCATCATGAACAATGGTTCCTAATGAAATCATATGAATGGTTGCAGTAGAAGACGATGCGTTGATAGGAGGGAAAGGAAAAGTGCCCAGTAAACCAAAATCTTTAACTAACCCTACACCAACATCCTTATAAGGGATCGTCGCTTTGCCAACATGCTGAATGCTCTCAGCAGAGGCTGGGTCGGATGAAAAGTATGACAACTGGTCTATAGTTACGATCTTTCCATTGTGAGGGAACTTTATAACCCGAAAGACCGATGAGACAACAACTGCCATGGCGTAAGACCAACTATGACCCAAGAGAAGGTTGTAATCTAGAGGGGCATCAACCACCTCCACATCCAGATTAACGGTTTTTCCTTCAACCCCTATAGGTAGATCCTGTAAAATGCCGAAAGGATGAAACCCACGGCCATCAAAGGCCTTAAGAATTTTCGGGGATTGATTTAGTGAAGGAGAACCAAGCGATCTCCAACACTGTATCGACATAATGCACGTGGAAGCTCCCTCGTCAATCACAGTCCTATGAACAGGTCTATTTTTGACTATCATTGGAATCTGGACAGCCATTTGATGAGGTATATGCGGCGCACTATTTTCTAGATCGAAGATTATAAGGTTCGGGTCCTGAGCGTCAACAACTCCTATAGCCGACAAAAGTAATTTACGCTGTGCTGGACATGATTGCAGCACTTCCAAAGCCGACATTGCTGAGGGTGAAACAGCTAAATCCTCAACAATTTTGTAATTCTGAGCCGCTCTCGCATGTGGATTGAAAGCAGACTTTCGAAGTAGACCCTTTGTGGGCGGTTTGATTACTAAGTCCGGGTTAGGTTTCTCGATCTGTAGTTGATCGGAACCGGGAGCTGAGGTTGATGGATTTGAATGAGAAGATTCTGCTTCTTTACCATCAATAGGACTTTTACTGCCATAATCTTGCGATCGAGTCGCAATCCTTACCTGAGACATCATCAATATGGGTTCTTCATTGGCACTCGAGGATGAACCTATCATCTTACTATCTTGAGCTGGAAAAGGATCCTTCAAGACAGCAGGAGTTTGGGAACCTTTGACGATTTTTGCAACTTCCGCCCGATGAGGGCAGTGTCTCGTATAATGGTCTTCATCGCAAATGAGATACGGATAATGAGGTTTGCGTTTTTCTTCAGTGGGTTCCGCTTTTTCAGGTTTCTCTTTTGGATTTTTCTCTTTATTCTTCTTCTTCCCTTTCTTTTTACCACCGTTTTTTGGTTTGGCTGTAGAAGATTCTACAACGTGAATATCGGCGGAAAGTTCCGGGGAAGATTCTCCTGTCGGGGAATCTGGCAAAGTTATTATCGGAGAAGAATTCTTAGAAGATTTCTTCTTACTTTTAGTATTCACCGTGCCAATCATACCATCAGCGGCATAAGATCCCAAAGGAGCAGCAGCAATTTGATTTTGACTAGGTAGGTTGGGAATCTTCTCATGTAAAGTACCCGACTGAGTGTAAACTAAGTCAAGGTACTGGGCCTGAGCAATGACTTGCTCTTCAGTAACTACTCCGGCTTTAGCTACATCTTCAGTGATCTTAGGAAACAAGGATTTTACGAACCATTCAGCTAAGATTTGATGTGGGATATAAACCTTCACTAAACGCCGTCGACGCTTCCATTCATGGATATGATCGGAGATGTGAGTGGACGTCGACTGCTTTAATGAAGTTAATAACTTCGTGCCATTGTCATATCTGACTGGCAACTGAAAATGAGTTAAACATGAGGTAGCTAACTGACTAAAATCATAAAAAGTGGCTCGCGGTAGTTCGATATACCATTTGGCCGCAAGACCAACTAGAGTGCATTGAAACAAACGTAAACGAATAGAATCATCAGAAATAGAGTTGGATGCACACCAGAGGTGATAAGTCATCACATTATTAGATGGATCCTCTCTAGGTTTACCTTCGAACTTTGGAATGTCACTGGGAAACTTATGCGGCATTGGCGGCCAATACGGAAGATAATTGATTGGATCGTTCGTAAGGCACGTCAAGTCAGGTAAATCCAAAGTTGCAATGAATGGTAACTGACGATTAGGGTCTCTGAAACTTGGGGTCTGCAAACCAGCCCCAGGAGGAGGATATCCAGGATAACTCATAATGGGAATTGCATTCGGGATATTTTGACCTCCTCGAAAACCAGGATTAACCGGACCATACTGGGGTTGCAAAGGTTGTTGATATGTATACCCAGGGTACAGTTGATACTGATAGGTTGGTTGCTACGCAGAAGGACCATATTGAGGTTGGTACTGTCCCTGGTACGGAGGTTGAACAAATTGATGTTGAGAAGTAACAACCGTACTTCCTACAGGCATCTGGACTGAAGTCTGGACCGTAGGTCCAGACTGAGGTAAAGAGGTCTGAGGAGCAGATGCAGGAACAGTAGAAACAGGAGCTACTGATACTCCACAAGAAGGTGGGGTAGATGGAGAAGATGTTGCAGTAGTCGCACCAGACGTTTGAGGTGGAGTACGAGGCGTACTAGGCCCAGCCTGAGAAACTATAGAAGATGCAGAAGTTTGAGCCGTAGACTGGACGGGTTGCTGAGATGGACCAGTGGCCTATCCAAGTTGGGATGACGACTGCACATTCGGTTGCAAAACCTGTTGATTTTGAGATGGATCCCACACCAAATTCGTTCCGGGGTATTGACCTTGAGGATACTGAGGACCATAACCGAGTTGAGGGTAAGATTGATAATACGGTTGACCAGAAGGCGGTTGGTAACCTTGAGGTTGATATTGACCTTGGGGTTGATAACCCTGAGGCACATACTGATACTAGGGTTGACCTTGAGGTACGTAAGGATATTGATTTTTGGGTGCATACTGATATTGAGGTTGACCTTGGGGTACGTACTGGTACTGAGGTAGACCTTGGGGTACGTATTGGGTCTGGGGTTGACCGTAGGTATGTACTGTCCTTGAGGTTGTCCCTCGGGCGCAAATTGAGTACCTTGAGGCTGCCCCCCAGGCATATACTGAGTACCCTGAGGTTGCCCCCCAGGCACATACTGAGTACCTTGAGGGTCCCCCCCAGGCGGTAACTGACCACCTTGAGGTTGACCTGACATCTTCAAAATTTCTTCTGCACTCAACGGTTTAGTACCACTACTTCCAGTTAACAACTTTTGTTTGATAGGGCGAGGAGACGCTCCCGAAAAAGTACCAGAAATGGACTGATACCCAGCAGGAACAGAAGGACCGCCGTACAAATAGGATTTTGGAGATTGGGAATACATGGATGACGGACTAGACATATTCAATGCAGGATAATGATCTCTAGGTGAAAGCTGATAAAAAATGCGAGGTGGTGTAAAACTATGTCCCGAATTTTCCAAACGATTGGTCAGTGAACGGTACCAATCAGTGCTCCTAGGCGGACTATAAAAAATTGATTCACGCTCCCTAAACTCTAAAATAGGTCGATTGTCCAGAAAAGGGACGCTTTCTTTGATATCCGCAATAGAAAGCTCTTCAATCACTATGAGTCCAACGGGAAGATCTTGGGTAATTACGGTTTCTACCCTAGGAGAACTAGGACCACTAGGAGTCAGAGAAACAAACTCTGATACGGGAGTAGGAGCAACTTCAGATTCGGGTTCATATACGTCAGGTTCTTCACCTATATCACTAGTAGGCGCAATGCTACCAGTAACCTCTGAAATTACTACTGGGTTGAGAATCAGAATATTCTACCAATGAAGGTTCTCCTTCTTCAGGTGACCCACTCTTACCGCTACTTGGAGATACGAGAACTCTCAAGCCTTCAAAGTGACTTAGTATGTCTTCAGGAGGTTGACCTCGAAGTCTACGAGAAGTCCTCAGTAAATTAGCCACATTAACAAACTCAGGGGATTAGCCCCGAAGTCTACGAGAATGTCTCGGTAATTCAGCCACAGTTAAAGACTTTTAACTACTTCACACGCAAACAAATTAAAATCTCAATGAAAATCACCTAAAGTCTCTAAAGAACCAAACAAATTGAATCACACACGTAAAAAATCTAAGAGATCAAACACACACAAACAGTAATTTTCCGGACCGAAAACACTAGTTGGTGATGAAATCCAACGTCGCAGAGTTTGATACAGAAATAGTGGTTGGAACAGTTACCCCGACAACCTGCTTAATGAATAGACTGGACCAAGCTTCTCCACTTAACCATCTCGAGTGAAGAGAACCCCCCAGAAAATCCAAGTGAGTCTAGCCGACGTCTGCTCCAGGTACAGTGAGATCTTCCCGCCACCGTCACCTTAGGAAGAATCCTAGAAAATATGGTCACTAAGGTTACCAATAGAAACAAATATACCTGGGGGAACAGTATACGATCTGATATGCACGCTAGGGCAGAGTAGCAAGCTCAATCCCCTTGAAGGCTCCTCGACATAAACCGAGGTTTACCAACAAGTGACCCCAGGCTCCTCGACAATGGTTAATCCGAGGTTTACCATTTGTAACACGTGAATATCTGGCGTCATTCCCAAAGAGGAAGGATTGATTCCCACACTGGATCAGACACGATATCGTGCTTCTCCTTTAAGAGGAGCTTTCCCAGAGCATAGATGCAACAATTGGATTTCTCCTACCGCAAGATAAAGCTACTTGTTTGTTTTACTATGTTGGAGAGTTAATTACTCCCTACTCCAAGATACTAGCCTAAGCTATATTGGTGTATCAGAGCCCTAGAAACAAAAAATTTGCTAGATTGATTTTATTTTAAGTGTGATTTTTA
>APFE031248211.1:78011-97969 GCA_000404065.3 Pinus taeda | reverse complement strand
AACATGAGATACTTGTTGAGAAAAATGAGCTTGATTGTATTAATTCAAAAGGAGAAGAACCTTACAACCTTTGCCTTGATGATGTACAAGCTCCTCCCAGGGTCCAACAAGAAGTCTCCTCTACTTTGACAAGATTCACTCACTCCCAAAATGAAGCCAAAAAGGTATGTGATCTCTCCTCTTAAGCGCAAATAGGAAGTCCTGATTTCACTAGCATTTACCCTCAAAAGTTCAGCTTCTAACCTCTCCAGCCACTGACCCAATGCCTCAATTTATAGTGCAATTGAGTTCAGTTACCAGGTCCTCCTTCAAAGGGATGGAATCCTCCTTCAAAGGGATAGCTCCTCCCAACAAGGGATTAGTTCCTCCTCTTATGGGATGCATGAACCACTTGGAGCGAACAATCCACGTAACAAATCCTTCTAGAAAACTCTAGAATTAACCGAAGATGAGTTTTTTAAGATAAAAATTGCGCCTTTTGACTTTCACAGGGGTACGCACCCTCCCCTTTACATACAGAGCATATACGTACACAGATATCCTGAACAAAAGGTGCGGGCCCACAGGAAAAAGTGAGAGAAAGTGCGGAACCAGAGTTACATTGCTTTTTGATGTCTTTCTCTCATTTCTAAAGCTTGTTTTGAAGAGCTGAGGTTTGGGACTTTCTTAGGAAACTGACATAGGTGGTGATAGACCCATACCGACTGCAAATAATCAAGTTGACGATATTTTTGTGTAACACATTCTCTTGGGAGAATGGTGTTCTAAGACTTAGGAGTCATTGGAAGTAGTCCGTTGATTGAGGGCTTGGGGGTGGCCAGTTGTAGAAAATCCTTGCACAATTAAGCCTATGGTTGGGTGGAGAGTTGTCCCCAAAACCTTGTTGTTATCTAGCAGATACCAATCACAGGTAATATAGGTATGTGCTTATTTGATTGATTCTGATTTTAATTAGGAAATTAACTTTACATTACTTTCGACTGTTACATGTGGTATCAAAGCGGGTTTCGATTCCATGTGACCTCTAGGTAAAAGTTTGAGAAAAATACTTAATTAAATTCATCAACAATTTTTCTTGTGATGACAGTGAGAAATTGAAAAAAAATATATAGATTTGAGAAATAAATACAATTTCTAGAAATAAATATTGTGGAGACGTGTGGTATTCCCAAATTTGTTTTGGGGTTAGAAAAGTCCAGCTCAATTGGTACAAATAAAAGTTTGCCATATGGAAATGAGAAGAAATGAATAAGAATCTAAATAAATATAATACATATAAGTCTGATGGAAAAATAAATATCATAGTGGTTTTCAATGCAAATGTCCTATTAGCCTAGTCAGCATTAATATTAACAGTTTTCTTTTCGAGGGTTCGTAGATTTTCACTTTTCATGCTTTGAAGTGTGAGCATCGAAGTATATTTGTATCTATTTAATAGTAGGTACATACCCAATTAGGAATTGTTTTTGGTTGACTCTAATAGCTGCAATCTCCCTGTCTTGGATTTCCATTTTCGAGCCCATGACTCTGGCTTTTATTTTCCATAATTTTGGATTTAGAAAACTTGCTAATAGTTCCTCTCGAGCAGGCTAGAGTTGATGGGGTTACCGTATTTATGTAACTAGATCTGTGGAATTTGATGCTTGAGGTCTTAAAGTTTGTTTTAATCACCATGGCCTTACCTTTGTTTTATATTCTATTGCATGGTATGCTAAATCCTCCTTGCAAAGGGGTAACAGGTTAGCAATAGTGTTCATTTTTCTGTGTTACTCGATTTCTAGTTTTTGAATTTCTGAGGTTTTGAAGTGCCCCAGATTTTGGGTACTATGTATTTTCAGGCTTGCTTTCATCTATTTGATGTTTCTCAAATAGATCAGCCTGGTCGGTGTGCATATGGGTGCTTATGCATTACCAGATATGTGGATATTAGCTTTTGGGGTTTTTTTTCATTGTTGGTATTTTGGTATCTCTTTTGTTGTGTCACAACAAAGACACAATGTCCCATTGAATAATGCTACCACTCAAGTGCTTAACTGAATTGTTCAGTGATGTGTGAATGCTTTGGCAAGGGAAATTTCATTTTCCTGTGCTTCTGGAGGTGCTGATGTAGGTGTTTTTATTTTGGCAGAAAAATTGAATCTTTTTATGGTGTAGGTGAATTTCATAATTATTTTACTGTGGTGGTTCTTCATAAATGACTTATCGATGATTCATTCATATTAAAAAGCTAATGTTAAAACCAACATTGAAATATACTTTTCCCTGTGGTGTTTCTTGAAGGCAACTCTTCTTTGAAAGAGGAAACAAAGGAGGTTAAATGGCAGCAACTAGTACATGCCTTGCCTTGTTTAACTTTACTCTACCTATGTTAGGTTCAAGTATATCTCTTACATGGATCTACAGTGCTGAAACAAAGTCAGGGACAACATATACACTTAAAAGTAAAGAACAATTAATGTAATCAATGTGGTTCTTGAAGAAAATCCCAAAAGAGTATATTAGTGTGACTTATTCCGGCATATTGAGTAGAAGTCAGATCTAATAGACTTGGTTGTTCTACATGGCTAGGTTTCCAAGTAACCTGGCTAGGTTTCCAAATTATCTGGAGAAAATTACAGTTTCATCAAGCAAATGTTTCCAAAAATATATACAAATTTCTCACAAGGATTTTTTTTTATGAATAGTTGATGTGAAAATTAAGAAGAAAATTACATTTCAAAGGAAACATGCAATTTACCAAGGAATTTTAATACAATGAATTTTAATACACAAAATGGTAGAGGCAGTTGCTGATCTTCACTAGAGTGATATTAGAGATTGAAACTTGGGGAAATGACACCTGGGAGGGCCTTCAATCTAAATATGAATACAAACAATTACTACTGGAGTATTCAGCCTTCTCAATAGATCAATTGTAGGAGAACAAGTCTCAATCTAATGATGTTTCCTGAGTTTACTAGTGAGGACTCACACCAGAAAATGCAGACGGCTCCCCTCCCAAAGACATGCCACATTCTAAACAAATAACTGAAGGATACTTTTTAGATTAGGACATTTAACTACAACCAAATTGGGTATTTGGTCTCTTCTGAATCTAAGTGTTGGAAATGAGTATGAGACATTTCATGGATTCGATCCTTCTCCTATAGAAAGAATTTGAAATGAATAATTCGAGCCCTCTAGGATTTGATCAGTTCGCTACAGCTTTAAAATTATATGCCAATGGTTATTAAAGTTGGAGCTTCACTATCAATTTCCTCAATATTTGGTCCTCCTAACTTTTTCTTCCTAATTATCACTCCACTGCATTTTTGTTGAACCCTTCTTGATTTCCTTTGATAGCCATATTTCTAATAGCAACTTGAGTTTTCTCCAGGATGTCCTTTGCACCTTCCTCTCCCATATTTTTCTATCCATTGTGTCTTCCATCTCACATTTAAGCCCATGGGGAGAGGTGGCATTGCGCTGTTGTAGGTCTTTTCTCTACAACATATCCCAGGGTTAATTTTTTTTAACAACAAGAAGACATCAACCTTCCCAAAGCTTTCGGTTCAGAGAAACTATGCCCAATATCTTTACGGTGTGCCACAAAAATTTCTCCAATTAAATTTTATACAGCGATTTTTTTTAATTTCAATAGTCGTTTCACTACAATGTCGTAGTTTCAAGAAGGAAATATCTTAGATCTGCTATAATTGGTGTAACACCCATGATGATGTTTTCTTTTGCCCATGCTCAAGATTGATCATAGTCTTGTACTTGTGTATCTGTCCCAATTTCATGCTAACATGCAGGTCTAAACATCTAATACTTTATGTCCCAATCTTACTACATTGTAGGTCTGTCTCTTTATTAGAGTTTGTTGTTTGTTGTCATCCATGTCGCCCCACTAATTTCTAATTGCAAAGTTCAACATAAATATCTAACTTTGTGAAGCTTTCTAACGTCGGAAAAGCAATTACTTCTGAGCATTTTTATTTATTTCACTATTTTGTTTTCACTTTATTATCTGTTGCTATAAGGGAGGAGACTTGATTTTATTGTTACTGGAAAAAAAAACCAATCGTGTTTCCCTATCTAATTTAAGGAGAAGAAAAACAAAAATCATGCTATAACTATTCAGAGACATGTAAAGGCATTCGCTAGGCATTGACTTTTCTTAAAAGAGTGAGTTCGACACTTTACCCATTAACATGGTCTAGAGTTTAACGTACTTACTATGATTAATACAATAAGGTGGAAGGTGTTTAAATCTAGTAATCAATTCTTTAACAAAGTATACATTATATATAACATGTGCATACATTATGTATAACATGTGCATGTGAGCACATTTAAAAATACATTCTTTTTCTCAGATGTATTTGTAAATTTGTATTATATATATAATTAATAATATATATATATATATATAAATATAATATCGTTATAAAATAAATTTTTACAAAGTGTTAAATAAATTAATAAATAAATTATTGGATGGATGGTAAAATATTTTTTAATAGAATAATAAATATGGGGAGAAAATGTAATATGGAAAAAAAAAATGCATATTGAAATATAATAATAGGTGAAAATATTTGGTATATGTAAATACAATTTGTTAATTAGTATAGAGGAGTAATTTTAAAATTAGTCATGTTATTAGATTATAAGTTGTAATGACGTTGTTTTTAAATGAGTTATAAAAGAGGAATTTATTAAAAAAAAAATGGATTGAAAGAGTATATGTTGGTTTAGTGTAAGGGGATATCTTAATTATGGCAAAGAAAAGCTTAATGAATAATGATGTTGAATATTAGCCTTCTTAATCAGGATACTTGGTAATGTACAATGCTAAATTGACACAAATATTGATTTTTAGGCCAAGTTTAATGGATGCATTGATATACAAGCATAGTGATTGGTTAACCCCTTTTTTTTGGAGCGAAGGGACTAGAAATACCAATTAAGGCCTATGTGGCTACTATGTTCTTGACAAAAACACGCAAACATCTCTTTTTACAATAAAGTATTTGGATAATGATTGTTTAATTTTTGGAAAAAGAAAGACACTATGACCAAAGGAAAGCACCAAGAACAAAGTGTAGGAGGAAATACTATTGGAAATTCTATAATGTGACTTTGAGAATGATTACACATGAATTGGCCTCAGTATCAGCTGATGCTTGATTGAATTAATAGGCAGTGAGATAAGATTTATAAGCCATCCAGGTATGAGAAGCACATTTTCTTTCACTGTTTATTACATGCCAATGGTTTCTTTCATATTTATTTTTTATTTTATTTTTATTAATCATATATGTAATTTCATATATATATTAACCAGCGTGTTTCATTGACCTCTAGTCACTTTCTACCTCTAGAAGCAATCTGACCTTGACTAATCTTATACAGGAAACTTTATGTCTTATTTGGGAAATTAATATGGCTAAATGTATTGTAATTTAAGGGATGGTGTTGCCTTCGCGAGTGTGCTTGCAGGCAGGCCATATAATTAATAAAATGATTTTATTTTGTGTTGGGGAGGGTTAACCATCCCAGCCATCTGATCTTGTTTTGGGTTGGGTGGCGGTGTCTCTTCTTTATGGTGTGGAACATTTCTTTGATTATGTTATTTCTTAAAGTTCCTTAGACTAATCATTTAATAGCCATAGGAATCTCAAGATAGATTCAATAAATTTTAAACAATTTATTTTGTTAAAAGTAATCCATTTAACTCTTCTAACGTAAGTTATGATTGCTTAAACAGATACTCAAAATATTTCACTCTACAGCACATAATTTCAATTTATCCTAGCACATAATGTCATGAATCTGTAGACTTAATATTGGTGTGACATATAATTTCAAAAGTCATGGTGAATTTTCTTTCAAAATTCAAGTACCTTCTTCAAACAATACTGCCACTAATATTCTTAAGCTTTACTCATTGGAATTTTGATTTTATGTTGAGACAGTTCTCTAAGTTTTAATACTACAAAACTAGTGATTATTGATAATTTGCATGATGAATCAAACAATTTCAAATTTGGCAAAGGTCTAATTGCATGCCGTGCAGTAAGGGAAAAATATACAAAACAGTAGATTGAAATGAATCAAGGATCTTCAAAACTTTGTGAATAAATTTGGCATGGTCAATACATATCTAGTTAAAAATTCACTGCATAATTATCACATCAATAATCTAAGTATTTTGGCTCTTATTTTATGCTTCTTTAGTGATGAATCTTGATATTGAGGGACTGATTACAGTGTTTGGCTATCATTGCATGCATATGCAGGTGACTTGATTTCACTGTTAAAAATTTGATATTTTTAGAGGTCGGATATAGGTATGATCTTGACATTACCGTGATATATTACCTTTGACTTCAGCAGTAAGCTTGAATTTAGATCATTAGTACTCCTTATCTTAAATTCAGTGATCATTTGGGAAGTGAATTAGTGGATTGATTGGATCATCTAGTGACTCACATCACATTGCATTTTTGCTTTAATTAGCTATCCAATTTGGTATCTAAGGACTGATATATTCTTGGCAATAAGCTACAACAATCGCATTCTTGATAGCAGAATAACGTTCGCATAAATTAAAGTTTGGTGCATTCATTAGTTCCTCATTGGTTTGCTCATACATCATTATAGACAACAGATTCTTTGGTTCTCTATTTGCATTAGAATCTCATTACATGGTAAAACCACTATCTCATTTTCTTGAGTTGTTTGTGCTTGCATCCTCTTATCATTTTCTAAACATAAAAACTGCTATAATCAACTACAATGGTTCTCTCCATTACAACCATATAACAAAGCGAAATTCTAAATGACTCACCTAATTAAAAGTATATATTTTTGTTATGACTCATTGATTCATTGGAAAAGTATATAATATTGTAATCTTGGATGGTGATAATCTACCCATAATTGACCATGTATAATTCTCTGAAAGATTGGACTATTGATATGGTATACTAGCATGTTTTTTGTAACAAATGCTAGTGTAACTACTCACCACTAGTTCATTTTACAACACAGTTTTTGAAGTATTTGGATAATTGAAGTTGAAATTTATCACCAATTAAAGTGCTCTAAAATAGTGAAATCTATTCCAATTCACAATGGATAAACTCTGATATCTTAGTACCTTTAGATGATCATTGTTTAGTAGCATATGTTCATTATTTTACTATTCAATCTGATCTAAAAACATAGAGATAACATTCCTTGAATGTTGATCGTACTATTCACTAATTGGGTTGGATTGTTGTTCTCATTTCCTTTAGCGATAGCAGTTGCTTGGCATTTCTCTGGTCTACTATTGCAAGAACATGACACTCTCAATATGGTCTTCTCATAATTTTAGTTTTGCATTGCAATTACCATTTAGATTACATGTATCTGCAAGACTTGGCAGGTGGATTATTTCCTATGATACTATGATGGTATAATTAATGCATTAGTTGCATGTTGGGTCGGATGATTCACAGAACTCCACAAATGGGGGCTGAGAGGGCCCGTTTATTTGATGATCTCGTGCGAGACCATATGCACGAGGGAGAATAAGTAACACCATATGGGCTGGGGACAAAACTCAATCAATACTACATATGCCAGTGGTTCCTTTATCTTGTGTCTAACTCTTGATGGATAGCTCTTGAAGAGTTATGGGACCATCTTGAGAAGGCCAAGTGCTTGATGTTCCGGGCTAGGTGCCTGTTATTGGATTGGGATGCCAAAGTCTGGAAGGGATGTAAAGGACTTCGATGCCTGGGGCTATGCACCTTAGTAGTTGTGGAGGGAGTGGGCTAGCCTTGCGAGAGGCCCGGGGTCATTGAATATCGGACCAGATGCCTGCCTTGGGGCAGATGAGGTCTGAGTGAGGCGCGAGCCTTCGGCCTTGGACTAGGATACAGACCAAGTCAGGCTGATGCCTGGTGCCAAAAGTGGAAAAAGGACAAAGGATTCCTTGATATTTCCTGGGATGTTGGGGACTTTCGATGGTTTTTGGCTATACTAGTTCAGCAGAGGGTGTTGGAAACATGAAGTAAATCAAATAATAAATAAGAAAAAACTAATAAATTAATAATAAAATAAAAAAAATCACTTAAAATAATAAAAATAAGAAATCATAAATAATAAATGAGATTAAAAATATATACAAAGAAAATAAATAAAAATAGTAACAACCATACTAAAGATTTAGAGAAGAATAAATAGAAATAAAACAATAAAACTATCAAAAAGAATGAAATAAAACAAGAAAGCTAAAAATCAAAAGAAAGTTGCATGTAGATACATGGAGTGTGTGCATGTGGTTCCCCTTTCCAATGTTTGTTCTATTTAATAGATGGGAGGAATATGTGAGTCATTCTTGCATTCCATCATTCCGAGATTCTATCTTTAATTCTCTGGGGAGAATGGTGTTCTAAGACTTAGGAGTCACTGGAAGTAGTCCGTTGATTGAGGGCTTGGGGGTGGCCAGTTGTAGCAAATCCTTGCACAATTGAGCCTATGGTTGGGTGGAGAGTCATCCCCAAAACTTTGTTGTCATCTATCAGATATCGATCAAAGGTAATATCGGTATGTGCTTATTTGTTTGATTCTGATTTTAATTAGGAAATTAACTTTATATTACTTTGGACTGTTACAAATAAGTTTTAGACTCATTGGTTTTTAGATCACCATTTTGTATCCTCCCACTTTTTATTTAAATCCTTCCTGTGTGAGGCCTTTATAATCCAGTAAAAGTGATTGTAACTAGGGCTTGAGGGAAGCGCCTTAGCGAAGACATATTGGGCACTATGGGTAGCAGGCTAAAAATTTAACATGCATCATCTCATTATCATATTTACATTTAGTGATATATCTTCTCTATAGTGATAACTATAGCCTTCCCTTATTCTTCACATAAAGTGGTATGTTCCTTTTATGGTCATATAATTTTTCTTAACTAGAACTATGTAATTCAACATTTTTTATTCAACTGACCAAAATTTAAATGTAAATGATATGTCATATGTCATTAGGTTCAATTTCATTCATTTGTACCCTCATTCATGATCATGTTATCATTCTCCCTTTTGGTCCTTATGATATATTCCTGGTAGTTTGAATTGGATATCTATCATTGGAGTAAGATAGGATAACTCTTTAAATTTGGAAATTTTCCAACTAAAGAAATGCTCGACACCAGTAGACACTATCAAAGGAAATTGTTAGAGTAGTCCCACATATCATTATTTCTCTCATAACTTAGATTATAAAACTTTATATCAACCAAATCATATTCTTATTCCGATTGTGCAAACCTCATCAAGTTCCTTTTATAGTACCTCGAATATGGATTTACCTATTCCAAACCCAAAAAAAATGGGGTTACAACAATTTGTACATAAATAAATATGCATGTTGGAAACACAGGAAATGAGTGTTGTGCACATATAAAAAGATTATCTAATTTGAAATGTTAACAACATATAGGGTTCGAAAAAATTAATTTGATAGTTTTCATGTGATTATTCTTGTTGTAGATGTTAAAAGAAAAAAAAATATTCAACGTGAAATTAACAACATATAGGTTTCGAAAAAAATCATTTGATATTTTTCATGTGATTATTCTTGTTGTTGATGTTAAAAGAAAAGAAAAATTCAATTGTTTACAATAAGATGAATTCTTCGAACAAATGTTTTATGGGCTTATTTCTAATAGTTGAGTGACATTACGCTTCTCTAAAGTATTCAATAGGAAAGAGAGGATCCTAGAAATATATGACCTAAACATAGGTAAATTACTTTTTAAAATGTATTTGAGCTTCCGAGTAAAGGATAATTAGGTTTATATTCTAGATGTTTGACAAATGTCTTTCATTGGAAGGCTCAACATATTCTTTTGTTGTCAAGGTTCTAAGTGAAAACTTACTCTATTTAGGTTGTTTATTCAACAACTATATGGAATTTATTAGTAAATTTTAACTTACATCAAGAATGAAGATGTCTAAACAAACATATGTGGTGAACTTGTATATTAAAGGAGGATTGGATCTTATATAATATGTTAATTCTGTTGTCATTATGATGTAGGTTTTGTCGTTCATGGTAACTCACTCAGATGAAAGATCATAATACAACTTGTCAATAACAAAGAATTACAAATCAGACTACAAAGAATGAAGAAAGAGAGGTATATGCACATTCTCCTTGACCAAGCTACGTATACATGCAGGTTCACTGAACATAAGTAGTGTATATGTACACAGACACTTTCACAGAAAGAAAAGCGTGTATATCTTGGAAAACTAATATTTTGGTTCGAGCTATTTGGTCCAAGGTATTTTGATCCAAGGTACTGGTCCAAGGTATTTGGTTCGAGGTATTGACCCTAGGTATTTGGTCCAAGGTATTGGTCCTAAGTGGTTTTGTTCCATGGTATTGAAAAAGGCCTAAAACTATATAAGGAGGAGAATATCATTAGGCCGGGTGTGTAGGCATCAAATATCTAATGAAATGTGAGATCCAGTATGTAGGTTATTGGCTTATGGTGTTCTGCTTGATCTGAACCAAGGATGAACCTTAGCAGTTGATGAGGGATAAGATCTAATGATGGATCGAGATCTTATGTCTTGGAATGAATTATCATTATGTGGTTTGGTCATGTATAGTGTAGATTTGAATACTGACGCATGTGTTATTCTGTAAATATTATGATCTGGGTATAATTGAAGTCCGGAATAGCTGCAGAATTATGAATTAATATTTGCAGATGTGTATGCTAGATGGCATTGATAAAAACACGTATACACACAGGTGCGACACATGGAAGTAGCATATACCTTATAAAGTATGTTTCAATTGTTTTTGTTTTTGTTACAGAGTTCTAGGCTATGGTTTGGGTTCTGGTTACTGTTTTCTGGTCACTGTACTCCGAATGATCAGATTTATTTTTATTTGATGATGGGTTAACAAAATGATTGATTGATTAAGAAAGTGATGATTTAACTTTTGTGATTGGTTGATGCACATGTATTTGATGATTGAATTGTAGTTCTCATGTTGTTGATGGATCCAGTCTGAAATTTTATGAAATGTGGTCCTTGGAGGAACAAAAGAAGGTCATAGCCTTGTGTAGGTCACCGCCTGCGTACTAGTAAACATATCAACTAGTACAAGAGTTAGGGCATTGTAGCTCCCTTCCAGTAGAATATGGAGAATGAGAGAAGGTTGTAACCTTCTACAGGTAGAATCTTGCGTACTGGTATGAGTCTGCATGAGTACAAAATTTTAAACATATTTTCTTATTCTTAAAAGAAAACAGAGACGACAAGAGGAGGTGGGTTTTACCCTCATTGGGTTTCCACCTTATATCTTAGTGTTCATGTGTGTTTCTTATGTGTGATGCTTTATTCTACTTTTATTGCATTGTACAATAAATCTTTGATATATTGGTTAAAGTTCAATGCATGATAAATTGGCTAAATCAAAAGTTCTCTACATATACTGATGCAGGAGCATCCAACCACCATAAATTGGGGAAAAAGAATTCCAACCAGGTTCAAAAGCTAGTGATCGACTGGACTATTTAATTCTTACAGAAATAATTTTTCTTTTAGTTTATTTTCCAAAGTCAGTGAATTTAGACATCTCTTTTTATTTTCAGTTAGGATTACTATAGCTCAACTATTAGTTAGGGAATAGTCCATTAAATCAGGGAAATAAGAGCCAATTGTTCCTACAAGTCTTGGAATGCCAAATGATTATAGTTATTAACAAAAGTAATAATTTTGTAGCCATATTCTGTATCAGTTGGATTAACTATAAACATCAACTGAAAACAGAGAGCTATAAAGACAAATCAAATGTAACAGAGAGGGGTTCAGTTGAGTGAAGTTGGGTTGATTGAGAAGACAAAGTAATTAGAAACAGTCAGAGCATTCAAATAGAAAGCTATTTGTCCATCTGTACCATTTTTGCAAATATTTGCCTAATTGAATAAGAGTTCCAGTATAAACTTTCAAGAAACGAAGGCGAGGAACTTGCATATGAATATCCACAACTTTCCAACGTTCGAAGATATAGAACAGCCAACAATCCGGAACACTCATGCGCAGAGGTAACAAAAATTGTACATTCTCTTTTCTATTCATAATTTTCATTTAAACCATCGAAGGACTGCAATTACAGTGACCATTGGTAGGGCCAACCAAATACTACGAAAGACAAAGTCTGCATATATATAAACAGAGCATAGTATGACATATAGTCGGTAAAGCTTGTAAATCAGAGAACCCAAAACCAGGGTTTGACCAAAATCAACCAACAAGTGGTTCCCAACTCTTATATACCAAATACAGGAGCAAACGAAAAACAAATACAGCCGAGTAAACGCATACACTGAGGACTTAAACCAGAAGATGGGTCTTTAGTATCAACCGAAACTACAGCCAAGCGTTGGGGTTTCAGGCCTACCCAGAAAGAGAAACGAGTGTACAAACTAAGCGCTGGAAGACACACTGTCCAGGTCACCTACAGAGACCTGCAAAATACAAATTCATGTATGTTAGAACGGATGCAAAGACGAGAAAACCAGGGAAACTACGAATGCCTGTAAAGAAATGAAAACCCGAAGAAATTTACCTGGAGAGCGCGACCAAACGCAATTGTATGACATCGTGAAGAGCTAGAGTAACTGTCGAGCAAAGGAACAAAGTGGGTTAGTGCCAAAACGAGAAGGCGAGCCATATCGAAACAGGGATAAGAGCATTCACCTGTTCCAAACCAAGGACGTGCGCCCGAAAAGCCCTGTGCTCGCAGGCAAACACAGTGCCACACCGTAAGAAAACCCAACCAACAGCATGCAAATAACACTCAACCAGATTCGGACCAGAGACAGTAAGGTGCCGGAAGAAAACACAGCAAAACCACAAGGGTTTCTACAATGACTATGAACACCCAGATAAAGTACCACGACATTTACAGAGACAGAAAAAATACAATAACTATAAAAAGAGCTTAAGAATACTTGCAGGAACCCGTGTATGCAAGGGAGAGAAGAATAAAACCACTTACCGAAATCAAGCCACAGAACCAGGCCGAACAGCCTTCAACACCAAGTGCCATTGTCATTAAGTTTACAAACAGGTTGAATAGCGGAGGAATCGAGTTCTTTTACAGCACCAAGAGCCGAACATATCAACATAACATGACATATGACAATATACCAGAGAAGACCAAGAAACTCTCGATTGGAGCAGAACAAACTCAGAGCGAAAACAACGAAGAATAATTGAGAAATGCCGTAAGGATTAGGGTTAAGGCACGAAGGTGAAAGAGAGCAATTCGAGGCGGAGTACAGGGTATTTACTACCTGCATTAACTCACCATCTACCAACTTCTCACAAAAACCTACGGACATAATATTTTTTTTCGCCACGTAAACCTTCCCATCCACGTATAAAGTGCAAAGTGTGTGCCAAGTGGGCTGGGTCCCATTAGAGTGGTATCAGAGCAGATTAAGTTGAAGAGATTTGGAAAAAAAAATGGATGTAGGTAGGCGAGGACGAGGCCGAGGTGATCGTAGAATGGGAGATGAGGCATTATGAGAAGAACTCAGAGTTCTTACTGCTTGGTTGGAAGCAGTAGAGGCAGGCAGGAGAAGAGATCCAGAAATGGTTGATGTGAGTGAAGAAGAAGTAGAAGTGGCAGCAGAGGGGCCTGAAGGTGAATCAACAAAAGTGAAATTGCTGAAGTCTGTCTTATTATCGAACAGCAGACCAAAACCAGAACTCCCGACTTACGATGGTAGTTTGTCTATTGATGTTGTGTTAGGTTGGATTAGTGAGATGGACAAGTATTTTGAATGCGAGGAAGTTAGTGAAGACCGTAGAGTCAAGTTTGCAGCAACAAAGCTGAAAGGACACGCAACTTTGTGGTGGGACAGTGTCCAGAATGAGAGAAAGAGGTTGAACAAAACACCGATTAAAACTTGGACAAGGATGATAGCTAAATTGAAGGGCAGATTTCTGCCAAGGGATTATCAAATCGCGTTACATAGACAGGTACAGAACTTGAGACAGAGGGGACTGACTGTGAAGGAGTATACAGAGGAATTTTATCGAGTGAATTTGCGAGCTGGATACACAGAGGATACGGCAGAGAGGACAGCCAGATATGTTAATGGACTGAGGATGGATATTTTGGATGAAATAAGCATTTTGTCTCCAAATAATACTGAGGAGGCATACCAGAGCGCAATTAAAGCAGAGGAGAAAATTAACCGAAGACAGAATGCCCGGAGAGGACGAGGGTCTACCAGAGGAAGAGGCCAGTCCTATGGCAGGGGTCGGATTGCCAGCAACAGCGAGGAAGCCAGCAGTTCAAGGACTTCGGGAACAACAGAAAAAGGAGACAGAACGAGAGGTGGAAAATCGTTCGAACGCGGCAGAGGAAATGGCCATGGAAGGGGAACTGGTTATCAATGCTATAGATGCCACAAGTGGGGGCACCGTTCGTTTGAGTGCCCAGAAACAGATTCAATTGGACAGCGAGGCGTATATGTGGTGCAACCGGAGGAAGCAGCAGCACCCCCTCAAGAGGCAGAAAATGCCCCAGAAACGGGAGAAGCTTTAGTGCTGAATAAGGTATTACTGAAACCAGTTGATGAGAGTGTCGAACAGATGCAGCGGAAAGCTCTTTTCAGGACAATTCGCAAATCGCAGGGTAAGTGTTGTAAGATGATAATTGATAGTGGAAGTACGGACAATTTGGTGTCCATAAAAATGGTGGAGAAGTTTGGGTTGAAGCGTTTAAAACACCCCAGTCCGTATGGAGTTTCATGGCTACAAAAGGGGCACCAGTTACTGGTGGACGAGTAGAGTGAGGTTGAATTTCAGATAGGACGATATAAGGATAAAACTATTTGCGACATTATACCGATGGACGTATGTCACATCTTATTGGGCAGGCCTTGGCAATATGATAGAAAGGTGACACACGATGGAGTGATGAACTGTTATAAGTTCGAAAAAGATGGAGTTAGGCATACCCTTGTGCCTATCAGAGAAGAGAAGGAAACAACTGAAGTAAATGAAACCAAGGCATTGCTAATGAGTGGAAAACAATTTTTAAGACAGGTTGAGAACAATGAAATAAGTTATGATGTAATCAAGAAAACGAGGACAATCCCCTTCCATACAGAGATAATAGATTTACCCATGGAAATACAGCAGATGTTGGAAGAATTTACAGATATTGTAGTGGATGACTTGCCAGACAAGTTACCGCCCAAGCAGAGTATCAGCCACCATCTTGACTTCATACCTGGAGCCAGCTTACCGAATAAGGCAACTTATCGAATGAGCCCCAAGGATAATGAGGAAATCAGGAAGCAGGTGCAAGAACTATTGGACAAAGGTTTAATCAGAGAAACTTTGAGCCCATGTGTTTTACCAACAGTTCTTGCCCCCAAGAAGGGAGGAGAGTGGCGGATGTGCACCGATTCCAGGGCCATCAATAAAATCACCATCCGGTACAGATTTCCGTTACCGCGTATGGATGATATGATGGACTGTTTGAGTGGGGCAGCTTACTTCTCTAAAATAGACTTAAAAAGCGGATATCACCAAATTCGGATACGAGAGGGAGACGAGTGGAAGACAACTTTTAAAACAAATGAAGGATTATATGAATGGCTGGTCATGCCATTCGGGTTGAGAAATGCACCCAGCACATTCATGAGACTCATGAATGAGATGTTGAAGGAGTATATTGGGAAATTTGTCATAGTTTATTTGGATGACATCCTTATTTTTAGAAAGACAAAAGAAGAACAATTGTGGCATGTGCGCAAAGTGTTGGAAAAGCTACAGCAGAACAAGTTATTAATAAATTTGAAGAAATGTACATTTCTACAAAGAGAATTAATTTATTTGGGACTTGTGATAGCAGAAAACGAATTGAAGATGGATCCGGAGAAGGTAACAACAATAATAAATTGGCCGTCACCGAAAAATTTGTTTGAGGTACGTAGTTTCCATGGATTGTCAAGTTTCTATAGGAAGTTTATTAAGAATTTTAGCGGAATTTGTGCTCCTATGTTGGAGACCATCAAAAAGGCCAACCAACCTTTTCGATGGACAGAAGCAGCAGAAAAAAGTTTTCAACTATTGAAAAAGAAGATAACAGAAAGACAGATTCTCAGGCTACCAGATTCTCAAAAATTATTTCAGGTACGTTGTGATGCTAGTGACACAGCAATCGGGGTTGTACTCAGTCAGGAGGACAGACCTGTAGCATTTTTCAGCGAAAAACTGAATGAGAGTAGGCAGAAGTACTCCTCATATGACAAAGAATTTTACACAGTCGTACAGGCTCTAAGACACTGGGGCATTATTTGTTAGGGAATGAGTCCGTGCTGTTTTCAGACAATTCTGCATTGCAATATGTAATGCAGCAACACAAACTAAATCATAAACATACCAAATGGGTGGAGTACTTACAGAGTTTTAATTTTGTGCTGAAACATATCAGTGGACAAGAAAATAAGGTGGCCGACGCATTAAGTAGAAAAGCTCTACTTTTGCAGGAGAGTGTTGTACAGGTTTTGGGTTTTGAACATTTACGAGATCTTTACAAAACAGACACAGATTTCAGAGAAGCCTATGAGGCGTGCCAGAACCCTTTGATAAGAAGTAATAGTCCTTGGTTAGATTACAATATACAGGAAAAATTTCTATTTAAGGGAGGACAACTGTGTATCCCCAACTGTTCCGTGAGGGAGAATATTATTCGTGAAAAACACAGCGGGGGTTTGGCTGGACACTTCAGTATAGATAAGACCTTGGAGCAACTTAGTCATTTCTATTTTTGGCCAAGAATGCGATGAGACGTACAACGTTTTGTGACTAAGTGTAAGGTGTGTCAATTATCGAAGGGACATAGCCAGAACACAAGATTATATAAGCCATTACCTGTTCCAGGCAGACCTTGGGATTTGGTGAGTTTAGATTTTGTTTTGGGACTGCCGAAAATGCAGAAAGGTTATGATTCAGTGATGGTAGTGGTGGACTGTTTCTCAAAAATGGCACATTTTATACCCTGTCGGAAAACTAGTGACGCCACTCACGTGGCCCACTTGTTTTTTAATGAGATTGTCAGACTACACGGGTTACCAACAACCATCCTATTAGACAGAGACGTGAAGTTCACGGGACATTTTTGGCGTACCTTATGGAAAAAAATGAACACCCAATTAAGCTACAGTTCTGCTTATCACCGGCAAACCGACGGGCATACAGAGGTTGTGAATAGAAGTTGGGAAACCTGTTACGCAGCTTAGTCGGGGAGAATTCTCGGATGTGGGACCGAGTGCTAGCGCAAGCAGAGTTTGCTTACAACGATTCGCCAAATCGTAGCATGGGTCTCAGTCCCTTTCAGATCATATATGGCATGCACCCTCGTGGAGTGCATGAACTTCGGGATCTTGGTTTTCAGGAATGACGGAGTGCGGATGGAGAAGATTTTGCTAATGCAATGAGGGATTTACATGAACAGGTGAAAGAAAAATTACAGGACAGCAGCTCAAAATATAAGGAACATGCATATCTAAGAAGAAGAGAAGTTCATTCTGAGGTAGGGGACAAAATTCTGGTACACCTGCATAAGGAAAATTTCCCGATGGGTACGTACAATAAACTGAAGTACAAAAAGATAGGGCCTTGTAAGATCTTGTGAAAGTTTTCAGCAAATGCCTACAAAATACAACTAACATCTGGAGTAGGCATATCACCTATCTTCAATGTGGCAGATCTGTTTCCGTATACAGGCGATCTGTTGGAGGAAAAGAAGGATGAACCCGGACAATCCACGTGGAACACCCAGGAAGACGAAGAAACTGGGAAAAGACAGATGCCTTATGTCCAACCTCCTGAGATCGAAGGCATCCTCGAAACTCAGGTAGTTAGACGTACTCGGTGGAAAAATTATTTTCAATACCCGGTCAAGTGGAAGGACCGTCCGATTGAGGACAGCTCTTGGCTTGACGCCAGGAAGATTGAACGAAAAGGAACGTCGGTAGAGGAGCTCATGAACCGGAGTCATGATCTCTTTTCACCCTGGGAGCCTGATGCATGAGCATCCAGCTCACCATAAATTGGGCAAAAAGAATTCCAAGTGATCGATTGGATTGTTTAATTCTTAGGGAAATAATTTTTCTTTTAGTTTATTTTACAAATTCAGTGAATTTAGACATCTCTTTTTATTTTCAGTTAGGATTACTATACCTCAGTTGTTAGTTAGGGAATAGTCCACTAAATTATGGAAATAAGAGCCAACTGTTCCTACAAGTCTTGGAATTCCAAATGATTATAGTTATTAACAAAAGTAGTAATTTTGTATCCATATTCTGTATCAGTTGGATTAATTGTAAACATCATCTGAAAACAAAGAGCTATAAAGACAAATCAAATGTAACAGAGAGGGGTTCAGTTGAGTGAAGTTGGGTTGATTGAGAACACAAAGTAATTAGAAACAGTCAGAGCATTCAAACAGAAAGCTATTTGTCCATCTGTACCATTTTTGTAAATATTTGCCTAATTGAATAAGAGTTCCAGTATAAACATTTAGGAAACGAAGGCGAGGAACTTGCATATGAATATCCACAACTTTCCAGCGTTCGAAAATAAAGAACAACCAACAATCCGGAACACTCATGCGCAGAGGTAACAAAAACTGTACATTCTCTTTTCTATTCATAATTTTCATTTAAACCATCGAAGGACCACAATTACAGTGACCATTGGTAGGGCCAACCAAATACTATGAAAGACAAAGTCTGCATATATATAAACAGAGCAGAGTACGACATATAGTCGGAAAAGCTTGTAAATCAGAGAACCCAGAACCAGGGTTTGACCAAAATCAACCAACAAGTGGTTCCCAACTCTTATATACCAAATACAGGAGCAAACGGAAAACAAATATAGCCGAGTAAACACATACAGTGACCGAGGACTTAAACCAGAAGATGGGTCTTTAGAATCAACCGAAACTACAGCCAAGTATTGGGGTTTCAGGCCTACCCAGAAAGAGAAACGAGTGTACAAACTAAGCGCTAGAAGACACACTGTCCAGGTCACCTACAGAGACCTGCAAAATACAAATTCATGTATGTTAGAACGGATGCAAGGACGAGAAAACCAGGGAAACTACGAATGCCTGTAAAGAAATGAAACCCAGAGAAATTTACCTGGAGAGCGCGACCAAACGCAACTGTATGACATCCTGAAGAGCTAGAGTAACTGTCGAGCAAAGGAACAAAGTGGGTTAGTCCCAGAACGAGAAGGCGAGCCATATTGAAACAGGGATAAGAGCATTCACCTATTCCAAACGAAGGATGTGCGCCCGAAAAGCCCTGTGCTCGCAGGCAAACACAGTGCCACACCGTAAGAAAACCCAACCAATAGCAGGCAAATAACACTCAACCAGATTCGAACCAGAGATAGTAAGGTGCCGGAAGAAAACACAACAAAACCACAAGGGTTTCTATGAACGAATACCAACACCCAGATAAAGTACCATGACATTTACAGAGACGGTAAAAATACAATAACTATAACCAAAGCTTAAGAATACTTGCAGGAACCCGTATATGCAAGGGAGAAAAAAATAAAACCACTTACCGAAATCAAGCCACAGAATCAGGCCGAACAGCCTTCAACACCAAGTGCCATTGTCATTAAGTTTACAAATAGGTTGAATAGCGGAGGAATCGAGTTCTTTTACAGCACCAGGAGCCGAACATATCAACATAATAGAACATACGATAATATACCAGAGAAGACCAAGAAACCCTCGGTTGGAGCAGAACAAACTCAGAGCGAAAACAACGAAGAACAATCAAGAAATGCCGTAATAATTAGGGTTAAGGCGCGAAGGTGAAATGGAGCAATTATAGGCGGAGTACA